>CM029598.1:66674507-66840219 GCA_017311375.1 Mytilus coruscus
TGACGTTTGGGATATCAATGTTCCTAATTCTCCGTTTGACTTCAATAAGTATGACCACCACAGAGTTCCTTGTTCAGTCTGCATGAAGAAAAAGAAAGCTTCGACGATTATGATCCCTGCAAGAAGAGATTGTTATGGCAACTGGGTTAAGGAATACGATGGTTATTTATATGCTGGTCACCCTTCTCACGTAGCAGCGTCTGAATATATATGTCTAGACAAAACCCCAGAGGCACTAGATAAATCACCAAACTGGACAGATAAAAAGCTGTTATATCCCGTTAGGACAAATTGCAACGGAGCAATACCGTGTCCACTGTATGTAAACGGAAGAGAGGTGACGTGTTGTCTGTTCTCATTAGATTTTCAAATAAAACACACACAATTGTTGAAAAATAAGTTTAATGTAAAACACTTTGCAAAACGGTTTGAGAAACCATTTGATTTTTATAGAATGTAAGTAATGATAATATTAATTAAACAAATCAAGGTCAAGAGATATACTGAAAATAACTATGAACGCAACATAACATGTCCAATCGGAGCTTAACGATACTCACAATACTAACTAACAGGGACAAAACAAAAGTAAGTGCTGCAGATTTCGACGAAATACTATTCAGGATCTGAAAGTACTTTCTTTGCCCCCAAATAGATATTAAATGGTCGCCGCTCATTTATACTAGTGCAACTTGCCGCTATTATTTTCATGTACTATCATCAAAAACCCGAATCCTTTTAATCTATAATGAAAATTTACTAAAGTTTATATGCTCCAATCTTCACATATTGGCTTTCTATCAATTTAATCAAGACTTCTGTATGAAAAAAAAAAATGGTTGTAAGATTATACGTGTCTAATATGTAATATGATCGCACACTATTCATATTTGTTTGTCACTCAACCCGAAACAGGAATTGGTAACAATGCTGTTTACTTCTCATTAGGTAAGTTTCACAACAACCTAATTTTTTTTAACTTATTATTAATCTCAGAGAGGTAAGCCATTTACATAAGCATGTTTAAACCCGCTACATTATTTATGTGCCTGCCCAAGTCTGATGCCTGTCATTTAGTGGTTGGCATTGGTTGATGCCTGTCCAATATCGTTTGCATTATAAGTTATATGGTTCGCTACTGACCCCCTACGGATCCATAGAGGTTAGTAAAATCCATAGGGGATGAGGCCGAAGGCCGAATCCCCTATGGATTTTATTCACCCTCTATGGTCCGTAGGGGGTCAGTAGTGAACCGTATAACGAATTTATCGCACGCGGGACTTTTTCTGCAGCGTTTTGTAGAAAAATAAACAATAAAATACAACAACATCAATAGATGACGTCACCATTAACAGTAGACGTGACATCATGAACCCACTATGAAATTTACTAACCCCCCACGGATCCATAGGGGGTCCCCGCGTGACGGCGTTAAACCAATCACAACGAAGTAATTTACCCGCGATGCGATAATGATTATTGACAGCACATGTCAGACAGATTGTTGGTTTGTGTAAAGTTTTCTTAATTCGATCGATTTCCCCTAGTTTCCTTAATTTGGCCCTCATTTCTATCTGGACGTTGGGCGGATAGTCAAGCACGTCACAACACATCCTTATGTTCATGCATGATTAGCAGAATACCAGCTGTTTCCATACCAGAAATAATTACGTATGCAATAAAAATATTTTACAAAATTGGGCTACATGTGTAGTCGGTATACCAATTTGAGATATTCATATTAAGGTAACAAATCAAATTCCTTTAAAAGAATGATATATATTTTTACCATAAAATATAACGTATAAAAGTTTACTGTACACGAAAACACAATTATAGTAGAGGGGTGGACAAGGGGTCCCTCATTCCAACTTCCCTATCCAGCAACTCCCTCCCTCTTACTCCAAGACGGAAATCGGTCAAAGACATTCCGCCCCCTCATTCTCAGGTTCCTTTACCCCTGTCCAGCCCTTTTATAATACAGCATTTTATAATGTCTCCTATATATCTTTTCTGAAGTAGAGGTATTCCTAAAGTTACAAAAAGTAAATTTGAAATGTTACTTTAAAACGAACCCGAGAGCAGTATTATTAAAGTAATTGATTGTTCACGTAAAATACAAACTTTTTAAAAGCTATCAAAGAACTATACAGATGTATATATCACAAGATTGACTTACAAACACAAAAAGGCTACACGTCACAAATGCATAACGACATACTGATTGTTTTCTATGTTGTGATGTTACACTATTGTTTCAGAAAAAGGGTGAAGGTTTGGTACCATTAAAACGTTTAAACCCTGCATTTGTTTGCACCTGTCCTAAGTCAGAATCTGATGTTCAGTAGTTGTCGTTTGTTGATGTGGTTCATAAGTGTTTCTCGTTTCTCGTTTTATATAGATTAGACCGTTGGTTTTCCCGTTTGAATGGTTTTACACTAGTAATTTTGGGGCCCTTTATAGCTTACTGTTCGGTGTGAGCCTAGGCTCCGTGTTGAAGACCGTACTTTGACCTATAATGGTTTACATTTATAAATTTTGACTTGGATGGAGAGTTGTCTCATTGGCACTCATACCACATCTTCTTATATCTATATAGAAGTTTATTAAATATGTCTATACTACTGACATAGTGGCATCCATATCACTTCTTATTACAATTCAGCTTGAGCAGTTATAGAAAAGTATAAAGGGCCATATTGGCTATAAAAGGGCGCTTGAAATCACGATATAAGGCGGGATCGACCACGAATGGATTGAAAACTAAAGATAAAGGCTATTTTTCAGTTAAGCGTAACAGTGTTAAGTTCTTTTTTTTTTTTTTTTTTGGGCAATTTTCGTTCAATTTTAAGTGCGAGGATGGCTGGCAAGTATTGCGAATAGTTTATTTATGTGTATCAAATTGCTTTGCATTTGTTATCTAACGTTTCTATTTATTCTTGTATCTTTTAGGCTTTTAAATCAACAGATTTAATTTCTATTCTGAAACTGTTGGTTTGTTTCGGCTTTACCTTTAGTGTGGTTTGAGGGCCACTATATGAACAATTCATTCAAAAATTCACATCTGGTGCACACTATAATATTGTTAACGCCCTGAAAAATGGAAGAGATCCCAAATCACTATCATAAATAATTTTAAAAGAATTTTTACTAAAATCAAACATATTATTTCCTGAACGATAATTATGCTTGACTTTACAAATTGTAGACAAAATTGGTACAACGTACATTCAGTGGGGAAGGACAAACTGCACTGCAGACGACGCCGAGACAGTGTATTCAGGTTAATAACAATAGATAAGTCATCCAATCCAGTAACGATTAAATGAATAGTTGAATAAGCTCAAATTAAAAAGTAGTTTCACAAACTGAAATGAATTTTGTACTTTTTGATGCAAATATCTTAAATTAAGTACAAGAGAAAGGAAATGCTGCTAATAATAACTATGTAAAACTAATTAGGAATAACAGTGTTGAATCGTTTAGTTAAATATAAGCATCAATACCTGTCTATTGATTCAAACATTTGAGGAAATTAAAGACCGCGCATGCAGAAGGACCATTGCAATAGACCACTTGTGTTTAATGATCATTTTCGAGCATCTTAAAATAGATTTTACCTTAGTAAAAAAAGTATAACATTTGTAATATTTAGATAGAAAATATATCCATCTTCATTTCTGCGCTATTTTCATTTAGGATTTGTCGGCGGTTCATCTCACACCAGATCCGGATCAGTTGTTGACTATCTTTGTCTAATCAACCATCCACGGTGGGGGATTTACGATTCAAAGGTTAACAGCCTTCCTTTCATTGGAGGGGCATTGTATGACGTTTGGGATATCAATGTTCCTAATTCTCCGTTTGACTTCAATAAGTATGACCACCACAGAGTTCCTTGTTCAGTCTGCATGAAGAAAAAGAAAGCTTCGACGATTATGATCCCTGCAAGAAGAGATTGTTATGGCAACTGGGTTAAGGAATACGATGGTTATTTATATGCTGGTCACCCTTCTCACGTAGCAGCGTCTGAATATATATGTCTAGACAAAACCCCAGAGGCACTAGATAAATCACCAAACTGGACTGATAAAAAGCTGTTATATCCCGTTAGGACAAATTGCAACGGAGCAATACCGTGTCCACCGTATGTAAACGGAAGAGAGGTGACGTGTGTTGTCTGTTCTCATTAGATTTTCAAATAAAACACACACAATTGTTGAAAAAATAAGTTTAATGTAAAAGCACTTTGCAAAACGGTTTGAGAAACCATTTGATTTTTATAGAATGTAAGTAATGATAATATTAATTAAACAAATCAAGGTCAAGAGATATACTGAAAAATAACTATGAACGCAACATAACATGTCCAATCGGAGCTTAACGATACTCACAATACTAACTAACAGGGACAAAACAAAAGTAAGTGCTGCAGATTTCGACGAAATACTATTCAGGATCTGAAAGTACTTTCTTTGCCCCCAAATAGATATTAAATGGTCGCCCTCATTTATACTAGTGCAACTTGCCGCTATTATTTTCATGTACTATCATCAAAACCCGAATCCTTTTAATCTATAATGAAAATTTACTAAAGTTTATATGCTCCAATCTTCACATATTGGCTTTCTATCAATTTAATCAAGACTTCTGTATGAAAAAATGGTTGTAAGATTATACGTGTCTAATATGTAATATGATCGCACACGTATTCATATTTGTTTGTCACTCAACCCGAAACAGGAATTGGTAACAATGTTGTTTACTTCTCATTAGGTAAGTTTCACAACAACCTAATTTTTTTTACTTATTATTAATCTCAGAGAGGTAAGCCATTTACATAAGCATGTTTAAACAACCTAATTTTTTTACTTATTATTAACATCAGATAGGTGTTTACCATAAGCATGTTTAAACAGAGTTATGCATTAAAAGATGCTGCAATCAACTCTAAAGGTTTCTGATCATTATCCCGATCTGGTTGACCGATACCACCGACGTGTTTTCGTGGTCTTAGATTTTAGAATAGTCGTCTGAAATGTAAATATACCGAGTGTGTCGTACTCCCGACTTTCACTGGGTGTGGATTCGCATGGCGGGTGATGCATACATAGCAGAAGACACTCAACTTGCTCGCGCACCGTTCCGTTTGAATTTTCATCTTTGTATTGAATAGATGTAACTGTTAGTCCGCTACATTATTTATGTGCCTGCCCAAGTCTGATGCCTGTCATTTAGTGGTTGGCATTGGTTGATGCCTGTCCAATATCGTTTGCATTATAAGTTATATGAGCTACTGATGACCCCTACGGATCCATAGAGGTTAGTAAAATCCATAGGGATGAGGCCGAAGGCCGAATCTATGGATTTTATTCACCCTATGGTCCGTAGGGGGTCAGTAGTGAACCGTATAACGAATTTATCGCACGCGGGACTTTTTCTGCAGCGTTTTGTAGAAAAATAAACAATAAAATACAACAACATCAATAGATGACGTCACCATTAACAGTAGACGTGACATCATGAACCCACTATGAAATTTACTAACCCCCACGGATCCATAGGGGTCCCGCGTGACGGCGTTAAACCAATCACAACGAAGTAATTTACCCGCGATGCGATAATGATTATTGACAGCACATGTCAGACAGATTGTTGGTTTGTGTAAAGTTTTCTTAATTCGATCGATTTCCCCTAGTTTCCTTAATTTGGCCCTCATTTCTATCTGGACGTTGGGCGGATAGTCAAGCACGTCACAACACATCCTTATGTTCATGCATGATTAGCAGAATACCAGCTGTTTCCATACCAGAAATAATTACGTATGCAATAAAATATTTTACAAAATTGGGCTACATGTGTAGTCGGTATACCAATTTGAGATATTCATATTAAGTTCAACAGAATTATGAATTAAAAGATGCTGCAATCAACTCTAAAAGGTTTCTGATCATTATCCCGATCTGGTTGACCGATACCACTGACGTGTTTTCGTGGTCTTAGATTTTTAGAATAGTCGTCTGAAATGTTAATATATCGATTGTGTCGTACTCCTGACTTTCACTGGGTGTGGATTCGCACAGCGGGTGATGCATTCATAGCAGAAGACGCTCACTTTACTCGCGCACCTGCTTCGGTCCGTTTGAATTTTCATCTTTGTATTGAATTGATGTAACTGTTAGTCCTCTGTATATGTATTTGAGTTATCCCTGCCATTTTCCCTCACCGAGTTATTACTACTGTTTTGATTCAATGATAGATTGCTGTTTGCTTTACCCCGCATCAGCGCAATACGGATATATCGCGGCGAACACAAGAAAATTTCAAATATCAGACATAAAACCTTTCAATATACTAAAACTTAAGCGAAATAACACATTTAAAAATAAACTTCAATAATAAGATAACATGATAAAAAAAAAAAAAAATAAGATCATTTTCAACGAATAAAACAGCTTATATTTTGGAATATACTTCAATTTATTTTAAAAATTAAACAATTGATCGATCTAGAATAATATTAAATAAATCATATTATTTACATTGAAATATTTTCTCCGAATATCGGAAAAGCCAATACATTAAATTAAGAAATGTTTGATTGTATACTTCCAATTGCAAGGTATACATTGTGGTTTAACTTCATTTTGTAAAAGATACTCCGTGAGAGAGTCTGACCGATGCAACATCTAGAAAGTACACACTGATCTTTCCTGCATATCACACTATTTAAATGTTTGCCTATATTTGTTTTTTAATTCATGTAATTTATATAGTTTTCTTTTTACACTACTCATACATTAAATCATATTTCTAATGTTATATTTAACATTGGTTTATGGAATTTCACATTGAGATATTGGGTCGTTCTGGGCATCTTTTTCCAGGGCTTCCTGACCTACAACAGTGTTTTGTGAATGCCAATATGACTAGGCACTCATAGAAAAAATTACTTTTTCATTAAGAATATTGAAAATTCTCATTAGATATAGGAGTTTAAAAATTAACAGGTTTTTCATTTTGGTATTATGTATAACTTAAAGACATGGAAGTGAGTCAGACAATATAATAAATTTTGATTTATCTGAAGAAGCAATAAACAGCAAGCCAGAATTGTTGCCCTATCTTCTTCGTAAAGAATGGATGCACCAGGTGATAGGCGGAGAGTTGAAGGTCGGTCTTCAAAGACAGCAGCAAAAGATAATCGGTCCTCATTCTTCGATCCATCACGCAGTTGTATGCAGGATTGTATGGAAATTCCTTTGCCTGACTGCATAGACGATAACGTTGGTTATTCATATTAAATGTAAGATTTCCTGCGGAGCCTTACACTTATCTATTGAACCTTAATCCAGACATAAGACAACTAATGATCTTTTAAAATTAAATAAAATGTCGCCATCATCAATCTCGTCAGTGTTCGAGACAACTTTTATGATATTCAAAGCTTTGAGACATCTTGCTTTAAACAATTTGATATAGGGTAGAAAGGTCAGTTTTCTGGCAGAAATCAGAAATTTGGTTTAATTATAAGAAAAGTTCTGGATCAAGATGCAACTTTTTTTTTTTTTTTTTAGAAATACATCCCAACTATTTTGATGTCGAAAATTTAAAGCCATTTCAGGCATAGTTATAATTGCCGTTTTATATTCTTTATATTTTGGCCTCTGTAACATATTATAAAATCATCATCGTATAAACAGCCTCAATATTACTTTTCAAAACTTTAAAACGATTGTTTAAGAGAGGCGAAAGATACCAAAGAGACATTCAAAGTCATAAGCCGAAAATTAACTGATAACGCCATGGCAAAGAAAAAAAAAATGAAAAAAAAAAAAAAAAGGACAAACACCATGACCATTACACAAACACAACGTAGAAAACTAAAGACTGAGCAACACGAACCCCACCAAAACTTGAAAAGCCGAAAATTAACTGACAACGCCATGGCAAAAAAAAAAAAGACACACACCATTACCATTACTGAGTCATTACAAGACTGAGCAGACACGAACCCCACCAAAACCGGAGGTGATCTCATGTGCCCCGGAAGGGTAAGCAGATTTTGCTCGACATGTGGTACCCGTTAATTTAAAAACTGAATATTGCAATAAATAATGTACTCCCTTGAGGGACACTATGACCTGATAAACAAAATTAATCAGAAATTGTAGAGTTTTCTATGTCAATAAAATATCTGTTAGAGAGGAAATTTGAAATAAAATATATCATATTTCCTTTCAATCCCATATCAAAGAGATCTTTTAAAATGTCATATTTCCATGTGGTCATAAGTCTTTTCAAGATCAAAGAATAGCCACACCACACGTTTCTTACTCGCGAAGCCATTGTGAATCAATAACCCGAATCGCCAAGAAGATCAGGAGTACTGCGGCCCTGTCGAAATCCACATTGGATGTTGTCCACTATCCTATTCAATTCGAAGAACCAACAAGGCGATCAAGACCTTCCGTTCAGGCGTTTTACAGACACAACTGGTAATAGCAATTAGTCAATATAAGAATGATCCGTATGGTCTTTGTTTGGCTTTGAAATAAGTTCGACGGTTGCATGCAAGCTTTCATATACTAGATACTTTCGGATGGCATAACACTGTCGCATTTCATTTGTCATATTGTGTTCTCTATTGCAGATCTGTTGAAGTCACATCAATTTATCATGCGTAAATTATTTAAATTAACGTTTAAAGTAAACACTTGTAACTTAAACATTGGTATGTCTACCGGATATACTGTTAAGTGTTTGTTTTTGAGTGTTTGTTTTTTGACTGTTTAGTTTTGTGTTATTCGGTCTATTACCACAGATCTGAAGGTGTTGAATTTTATAACATTCATCAACAATGTACGTTTCAATTTTAATTTTATTACTTTCGTGTTCGACTAACTGTCACGGGAATGACGGATTATTGCAGAACAAAACTATAACAAAGCCAATGATATCAGTGCCGTTACTAAACAATTTAAATGCGCCATTGGTAGCCCAATTAGATGTTAATGCAATAAACATAGAGCTGAAAGCTTATATAGAACAGGAGATTGCAAATGGTGTTAAAACTGCGATGGAAGCACTAGCCGCTAGTATTGTCAACACGAAAGTGGACGAGGCTACTGTAAAATTAGGAGAACGTATACAAGAGAAGTTTGTGCAGGCCAGTAGTGAAATTCAAGGTTTGTTGTTTATTGTCAAATCATTACTATACATAATGTATAATGCGTGACGTGATATATATAAAGTAAAAAGTTAACACAAAATAAACACTTTTAACTATTTATGTAAGACTTTATAAAACACCTATTCACAAGCAATGAAAGACCAGAAATATAATTGGTTGATTGCTGGTATTTAACGCACCTTAAAGCACTTTCGTAATTATCGCGAGGGCCAGTTTTAGTTGGTGGGGAAACCTCCGACCTTCGGTTTGAAAACAAGACAAGTAATAATATTGAGGCTTGTAATGTGAAAATAATCAGTAATTATAAGCTACTAGTATATACACCGTGTTCAATGTCATTTTAGGATTGAGATTTATTTACAGTAAATAGAACGCATTACAACGAACGCAGCAGTGAAAGAACTTTTGCCAGGACCGAGTAAGATTACCTTAATTTTCCAGAAAATAACAAAACACTGTTGAAAGATATCGGCATTGATTTTAAATTTGAAACTTTTATTTAATTTTGATTGATTGAACTTAGATCGGGCCATGTTGCGAAAAAAAACTGATTATCCAACTACACATTGCAGTTAAAGTTTGTTTGTAACCTTGAACATAATTAAAGTTCGTAGTTCCTAAAAAAATGTTGGTTGTGACATTTGGGGACGTATGACCCTGTGCGAGACGTTGAGAGTGATTGCTTAATTATTGTTTTCAAATTGATTTAAAAATACAAAAATCTCTTATGGTGGAATCTAAATATTATTTTTTTATATACAGAACTATATTGGTACAGAACGAACTAGATATCATTGAGATGGGAGCCATCTCTGTTGGCCCTGCTGTGAATAATGTGTGGTAAAAATTTGTATCTTTATCATTGGACATGGGGTTGTCAACTGAAACCAAAGTTTTTGACCTTGACCTTTGACCTAGGAAGTTGTACATAAATTATGACACACCCTCTGGTGTTGGTTTATATACATGTCAAGTATAAATTTTGAAATCATAACGGTTCTCAAGATATAGAGCGGACACGATCTTTACCATAGGACATGGGTTGTCAACTGAAACCAAAGTTTTTGACCTTGACCTTTGACCTAGGAAGTTGTACATACATTATGACACACCCTCTTGTGTTGGTTAATATACATGTCAAGTATAAACTTTGAAATCATAACGGTTCTCTAGCGGACACAATTTGTTACCGACGGACGGACGGACGGACAGACGGACGGACAGATCACTAAGGGCGTCCGCCATTCGGCGGTGCCCTAATTATTTGAGACCGGAACGATTTGAACTTTGTCTTACAATATTTTTTCTCCTCTTGTCATATCTAAATGTCATTAATTCCACAATGTGTACGGTTTGCTCAAATAGATTAATTTAAATGAGCTTATCGTGATGAACGAATAATATAACGAACCAAACCCCGTTGAAAAATATATATTATTTCAGTATAGTCTCGCATTTGATTCGACATTGAGAGATGAACGTTAATGTAACTCTATTTCTTTTGCATTCCAATTATACATCGTAGTTAAAGTCCATATTGCATGGTTGTATATTTGACTACATGGCCCCACTAAGAAGTCACTTGTGACATCCCAGTCGGTTGTTGTGTCCGCCTTTACAGATTTTGGATAATAGTGACCTAGTACTTACAGACCTGAATTGGGAATTGATCTGATCATTTCATACATCCACCTATTGGTATATAAAGGATAAGTTTATATCTGAGGTATATACCATAGACTAATTGATTGATAGGTGGTTACTTTACGTCCAGCCGCAAATATTTCATGCATGTTCGGGAAATGAACAAATTAATAACGAATACAATAGATGGGTCCTGTAATAGAGGTCGTCCGTGATGAAGTTCGAGGAAATTTGGACTGCCACTGGAAAATGAGGGTATACTGGATAGCTTCAGAAATTTGATCTTACAACAGGCCACCTCAAAGATTTGTTGCACGCAAAGATGGGTCTTATTACTTTCAATGTAATTGATTATATCAAAATTACTTTGTCAATATGTCAATTGTAGGATTACATTAAATTCATTATTACACCATTTCTCAAAGTATTTAATTAAATTAATGATTACTTAGAAAAGTAATCATAATTACATCTGATAACAATGAATTTCAAAATAATCGAAAAACAAAGGATATGTGCTTTCCATCTATGACACAAAATCGGTACATGCACAGCAAAAACACACAATACCCATTTTAATGGTGTTATTGAAGAAAGGTTATTACTGTAGCACTTATTGAGAAAGTATTTTATTTGATTTGTTATAAAATAATAACTTCGAACTTTATCAATTTACTAAATCCCACAGATTCACAACATATATACTTGAACATTTTGTCACATTTTATGGCCCATTACACATTATCATCATTAATCTCTGAGATGTTTGAAATTTTAGTCTCCATCTGTCTGGTCAAAAAAATGTTCTAACAATACTAAAAAGTCTCTCCACAGCCACAGAGGATGCTTGTATGGGAAATAATTCCAGGCCAGCTTCGACAATTGTGGATATGCACTGTCTAGTATTTTAAAATTCTAAAGGGTCACTCGCCATAGCTTCAAGTGGTTCATTTAAGTAATCCTCTACCTTACATTCCATTTTAGGATGGCGACGTTACTTGGTGTAGCAGGAGAGTCAAGAAAGGAAAACAAATCTGTTTTAGCTTTCTTTTTTGGACGTGACAGAGAGTCATCATTCTTATCCAAATTGTTGTCTTCTTAACTCCTTGTTTTATCTTTCAGTAAATTTTCACAATCACTTCGGTTTTGTTAACGCCACTGTAGTTTTAAACGTGGGTCAAGATCAGTTGCAAGAAAGAAAGGTTCATTTTCTTCATATTTGAATAGTCTTTTTAGATGGATTTTTTTAATTTTGCAACTATTTTGTTGTTATACAAAAATACCAAACATTCTTTAGATGTTGGTTTGTTTGTTGTATGCCATCTCTGTATGACCAGCTCCAATGTATGTGCATGGTAAATGAAATTACAAGTGATCAAAATGTTCTTGTGTATTAGAGTTGTCATCAGTGTTCTCATCGTCTTCAAATAACTACTTTTTTCAGAATGAACTGTCACAAGTGCATTCCCTGGTAATGGCATGTCATATATTTTCAGCATATTTGATGCATTATCAGTAACAGTACATAAAACCTTGTTAACCAGATGAAAACTTTCTTTATGACAAACAATTTCTACCTATCAACAAATAATGATGTCCTCATAAAACAAGTTTCAAAGAATGATTCATTAAAATAGCATTTTGTTGGTATCAAATACAATACATTTTATATCCATATTTTATAATAACTCAAAGAATTTATAAAGTAAACAAACCTATTTTAACAAGTTATATAGTAATTAAACACGAATAACATAAATGTTCAATTAAGACATGATATATTGACAATAAACACTAGTTGATAATTTTTTCCATTTCAATCAGAATGTAATCAAAAAGTAAAAAAGGGTTACAAGGTATTGAAAAATAATTGATTTAAATTAAATATGATAAGATTTTTGGCTGCTTTATATTTACAATGATTACTTGAAAAAATGGTATCGAATACAACTGATTAATGATTATAGATACAATATACCAAGGTTCTTAACGTACAGAGAGCTCGGCACTCTCTACACGAGGCATATGATTTAACGTCCCGTCCCTATTCTGATCAGATATGACTATGTACTTGTAAATCCCGCAAAGACAAACGGAAGCCCCACTTTAGAAAGGAAGGATTTTATTGCCGGTTGGAAGAAGATCAAGAGTGACCATATTTCTATTTCCCATTCACCCTTGGGGCTATACCATTGACGTGGCAGCCATATCATACCAAACCTCACATTCTGTTTTATATTTCACCCTGTTTTTACTTTGAAAAAAAAAACCCAAACATTAAGCTAGTAACAGTTTCAAAACAGCACATTTAGATTAGATATATGGACTTGAGATTGGATGCTCTGTTGTCATTACAATTTACCTTGAGCAGATTGGAAGAAGTAGAAAGGACTTTCAAATCATTACTTAAGGCAAGTCGGCTGTGAATGGGTGAAATATTTTTTCAGATATGCTTACATGTACTAGCTATAGTATAAGAGGAATTATTGTTTTTTTTTTTATTAGTGTTTAATTACCATTGTGTACAATGCTATTGAGTGCGTGAATAGCTGTCGCTAAGTACTGTACTTGCCACTGGTTTATTTATGTTGATCATCTTGCTTTGGTTTGGTTACCCGTAGTGTTCATTCCTGCTTGTTTAAGACATTTGATTCAAGATGAGCACTTTATTTCCGGTAGGCGGTAATGGTACCCTTTTCTTCAACCCCCTGCCCATATCGTAAATTTGGATACGTATGATGGCTCGTTTCGATACATTTTTCACATATGTGTTTTAATTTTCGAGACACGAATTGAGATTCGTTTTTCCGTAATTAAGCATACCCGGATAAGCCCTTTATGATGCGGCTTCACGAGTTGATTTTTTTCACACAATAAGTTCTTGAAAAATTAAATCTTTGCATACTTTAATACATCCATAGATTTTACATCTTTATTCTATGGTCCCCAGCTCTTCAAATCATCACACATGGTTAACTAAGTCACTTGTTCAAAATTTAAACATGTCTAATATCACTGCACAGATATTTTTTGTTAACGCACTATTTTCAAGTTCCTCAATTTGAGGCGCATTAGTGATATGGACTCATTTAAAATACAAAAATCCATTCGTTTTCTTAAGCTTTTTTGTATATTTTGGCTTTTCATTTGTTTGGTCCGAGTGCCCTTGACATTTCATACAAAAATGCATTCTTTCTACATATTACTAAATTGTTACCGTCGTAAAATAAGAGAAGACCAAAATCTGTAGGAAATAACGATAAATGAACTTTTCCAAAAACAAAACGAAATATTTGCAAAATCTTCATCTTGCCTTGATTTTTATGTTGTAGACTACATTGGTACAACATACACTCAATGGGGAAGAAGCAACTGCACCGCAAACGACACTGAAACAGTTTATTCAGGTAAATGTAGATAGATAATACACTGAACAAAACAACGATTAAATGAAATGAATGAACGTTTCAAATTCAAATGAACATGTTAAAAGTAAATGTACCGAAAGTATCTTAAATTTATGTTATAATGTTATACATATGTATGTATTTAAGAATAATAAAATATGTCAGTACTTAAGGTCTTTAATTAACAAGAATATAAAAATGTTAAGTTGTGCATGTGAGTATCAATTCTTGTGTTTTAGTTGAACTAAAATAGAAATTAAAGACCACTGTTGTGTATATAATATCATAAACCTATTGAGTAGCATCTTAAACTAGATTTGACTATATAACCAAAACGAGAAACATAAATATTTAGATTGAACAAGATACATCTGCATATCTGTCATATTTTCATTTAGGATTTGTTGGAGGTTCAGCTTACACAAGATCCGGATCAGCTATCAACATTCTTTGTCTAATCAACGATCCACAATGGGGGATTTACGATTCAAAGGTTAACGACCTTCCTTTCATCGGAGGGCACTGTTTGATGTTTATGATATAAATGTTCCAAATTCACCGTTTGACTTCGATAAGTATGAAAACCATAGAGTTCCTTGTTCAGTTTGCATGAAGAAAAAGAAAGCTTCGACAATTATGATCCCTGCAAGAAAAGATTGTCATGGCAACTGGGTTAAGGAATACGATGGATATTTATATGCTGGTCATCCTTCCCATGCAGCAGCAACTGAATATATATGTCTAGACAAAACACCAGAGGCTCTAGATAAATCACCAAGCTATACTGATAAAATGCTGTTGTATCCAGTTATGGTAAATTGCAATGGAGCAATACCGTGTCCACCGTATGTAAACGGAAGAGAGGTTACGTGTGTTGTCTGTTCTCGTTAGATTTTAAAATACAGCACATGCACAAAAAAATCGTTGAAAAATTTATTAAGTGTAAAACACTTGGATAAACCGTGTATTTCCGGTTGGAGAGACCATTTGATTTCTTATAGAATGAAAGTTATGATAATAAAAATAAAATCAAATCAAGGCCTATTTTGATTAATTGATTGATTGGTGTTAAATGCACTATTGTGCTATTTCTTGGCTTTCAGTTTTTTATTGCTACAAGAAGCTGGAGTGCCTGTCAATGCCAAGAGATCTGTACACATATTAACCATAATATACAAAGAATATACAGCTTATGGTACACTAAGACGTTATTATAATACAGAATTTCAAAATGTCTCCTATAATTTCTTTAAAAAACTAAAGTGGAGGTGTTCTTGTAGTGACGAAAACTCATTTAAAATGTTAATTTCAAACGATTTCGAGAGCAGAACTACAAAAGTAATTGATTGTTCAAGTCAAATGCCAACTTCCTTTTGAGTTCTTAAAGAACAATTCAGATCACAAGATTGACTAACCAATGAACAAAACACGTGCAAAATGCATAAGGACATGCTGATTATATTCAGTCTTTTCAGATGTATCATTTGGCAATAGCCTTATTCACTGTCTTTCGTTAAATTTTCAATATCTGGGATAATACATATAGAATAATCTCATTTTTGTTTTTGATACTGACTGTATCAGCAAGTGTACCAATGAAGTTAGTATACAAAAATAAAATGATCTTATTTTTTCGGCAATATGTCTTAACTTTATATTTTTTTTCGGTTGAGAATATGAAATAAAATGAGATTGTTAGTAAAACTAAATGTGATAGTTGTTCGGTTTTATGAATGTTGTCGCGTGCATTTCATCGACATCTTGACGAGGATACACGTGAAAACGTGACATCATTGCTAATATTTTCGCATCAAACAAATATTCAGCAGTTAAGATCAAAAGACAAAAGTACAAATTGCAGATACCAGTCTTAAATAATGATACTTCCAAAAATCAACTGAGTCAAAAGTCATATTGTCATATACATATATGCTCGTGCATGTTCACACTCTACGGACTTCATCACCGGTGGTGTGCTTCTGACACAAAACTGCTCCAACAGGGTCAAGAGGTAAATTCGACACTACAAACTGTTGACCGATACGATATGATTGTGTCTCACGTCACTAGCGACATAATATGTTAGTTTACCGATTTGGTCGTACTCCCAATTGTCCCATTTTGACTGAGTGTTGATTCGCAATGCGGGTGATGCATGCCTAGTAGGGGACGCTCTAGGCTCCGGGGTTAATACTACTTTTTGAAAGATGTTGCCCCTGGAAGATAGATTTGTATATGTTAATGACATGCTCTCCGCAAATTTGACACGCTGAGCAGTTTTGTCACACTAACCAGCTGCATTTCTGTAAAAATCTATGGTAGCCGGGATGATTTCAACTTTCCATCTCAGCAGTAACAAACGTGTTGGCTCCATTTTATGTTTGTTTATATTGATTTTCATATGACAGTTCAACATAATGAATTAATTTCTTCATATGCGATACATGTACGTTTAACCTATATTAGAAAGAAAAAACAATCTGTTTTAAGTTATCATCAGTAAAAGTAAGAAGGTGTTGTATAATTGTCAATGAGACAACTTATCACCCGAGACCAATTGACATAGCAGTTAACACCTGTAGGTCAGCGTACGGCCTTCGACAATGATCAAAATCCGAACCGTGTAATCAGCTAAAAAGGGCTCCCACATGACAAATGTGTAACAATTCAAATGAGAAAACTCTCCACCAGAGAACGAATGACAATGAAAACATATATAACATGTACAAACATCCCACAGATAACATTTCGCCAATTTGTTTTAACTACCTACTTTTGACTCCGGATTATATAATATTTCGACAGGTTACCTTTTCTGCGGTTAGACATCCTAGTACTCGGTCAAGTAAGAGCAACCAAAAGAAGAAAAATTAAACACATAATCCGTGCAATTTGAGGGGAAAGTTTTCTGTTTTCTGATGATTTTATCGTGTTAAGAAAATATAAAGCAGTTAATTTTCCCCATACATTGTATCGATTAAAAGCTTAATTTTACATTTTTTACGTTGCTCTTACTTGACCGAGTACCAGTATGTCTTACCACAGAGTAGGTAACCTGTCGAAAAAATATAAACTCCGGAGTCAAAAGTCGTTAATATTAAAAAGGTCTATTCTGACCATGCAGACGTGATTGCGTACTTGTACATCCTGCACAGCCAAACGAACACCCCATTTTGGTAAGGGTTATAGTGCGGTCGAAAGACCAAGAGTAACCATAGTTATATTTCCATGCCACCTTGCTGTTGGGAATTGAATGACAAAAGATTCCTTTCGATTTAAAATTTATTACCATGTCGTTACTCTGGGTGGTTACGTCATTTGATCCGGCTATCGAGAAAACAACAATAAAAATTAATTAATCCGACAAATAAAACTCTCATTATACGTGTTTTCAGTTCTACAACACCGATACGTTTGCGTTCATGATCAATAATGATTGACTCCTATTTTTATTTGGATATACACGTCAGTAGCTAATATAATTTCGTTAGGACTGCATTCTTATTGGTTCCGTCTATGTCATTCTGTTTATATTGGAATATATGTGTCTCAATATAGTGAAGCCCCGAAAGAGAAGTCACGAAGGTAATTTATCGAAAATGTTTTTTTCTAAAAGGATTGTGCGAACGAATTTAGGTACAATTTAAAAATTTGACTGTGCGGAAACGGATGTGTGTTGAGAGTTACGACATATTTGTGATGTTAAATAGAAATAACTAAAAACCTCTACTATTAGTTGCACCTTGAATGGTGTTTTATTACCGAATTACTGAAATTAAGTATTGTGCTTTATCACCCTTTTTGTAGGAATAGTCATTTCTGACACAATAATGATATTCAAAGTCTGTTGTGCAGTTCTTCATTGTGAATCAACATACACTCAGCAATATTACCATCATACAGTGCGTTCCTTTTCTATTCAAAATTAAAACAGTGTGAACTAACCCCTCCCAAATATTTATCGACAAATCATATTAAATTTTTTGAATTTTTGCTGTCAGCAGTGATTTTAACCCCGTTTATATGTGCCTGTTTCAATTCAGGAACCTGTAGTGCAGTGGTTGTTGTTGGTTCATGTCTGTCATTTTTGTTTTCGCAAATTGTTTTGTTATAAATTAGGCCGATGGTTTATTCAATTGCACTGATTCTACATATAGGTCATGTCGGGGGATATTATAGCTGACTTTACGGGATTGGTTTTTTCTCATTGTTGAAAAGCCGTACACTTGACTATAATTGCTTATATCCACTTCATATGAACTTGGTGGATAGTAGTCTAATTGGCAATCATACACCATCTCCTTATTTCCATATTGAATTGATTCAATAAATTCTATATTAATCAATTAAAGACCTAAGTAACGTGGATGTAAATTAAGGCTTGACATCAGAGTTCTGACTTCGTCACATATTTATATGTTCCAGCTTTCCTGCGTGATAACAGATTAATTCACTAACATAGTCGAAGAATATCTTATAAAATTATTTTATGGTTATTGAATTCTAATATAATTCTTATTTTGTATACATGCGAGAGGTTTAGCTATATATTAAACCAGGTTTAATCCACCATTTTCTACATCAGGAAATGCCTATACCAAGTCAGGAGTATGAGTTGTTTTCCATTCTTTAGATGTGTTTGAGCTTGTGAGTTTGACATTTCATAACGGGATTTCCGTTTTGAATATCCTTTGGAGTTTTAATACAATGCCAATGATACTGATTGAGTAGATTTAATTACAAAATTGAAGGTTAATTTACAGTTTGATTGATTGTTGTTTGTTTAACGTCCATTGGCAGTTATTGCATGCATGATCAGGACGAGAACAAATTACAATTATAACAGTAAGTAGGTCCTGCAATAGAGGCCGTCCAAGATGAAGGTCAGGGAAATTTTGACTTACACTGGAAATTGAGGGCACACTGGATAAGGATAGACATTTTGCGTTAAAACTGGCCACCTACGGAACCCTCAAAGAGTTGTTGCAAGTGTTCTTAACGTGTATAGAGCATGGCACTATTTTTACATGAGGCATCGTATTTAACGTCCACATTCTAACCGGACGTGGCTGCGTATTTGTACAGCCCGTACAGCCAAACGGACGCTCCACTACGGCGAGGGTTTTCTGCCGTTCGAAAGAAGACCTGCAGTGACCATATTTCTATTCTCCAGTTACCCTTGGGGTTTTACAGTTTAATAATGAATACTATCTATCCATAACAGTTTGGAGAGGGGATTTTGTATTTCTTACATTAGTGTTTCATATTTTCTTTATGAAAATAAACCTTGATATGTATGATGGTGTGAAAAGTGAAAATAACACAAATATCGGACTCGTTGGAAAATTTAAATCGGAAAGTCCCTTATCGGATGGTCAAATGGCAAAATCAAAAACTCAAACAACTGTCATTTTCCTTACTTGGTACATGCATTCCTTGTTTGTTTTGCTCACACATTGTTGTCAATATAATAGAATTCAATGCCACTGTTATACAAGTGAGAGGTATAGATAGCTATAAAACCAGGTTTAACCCATCATTTCTACATCAAGAAATGCCTGTACCAAGTCGGAACTATGGCAGTTGTTTTCCATTCGTTTGAGCTGCTGATTTTGCCATTTGCTTAGGGACTTTCCGTTTTGAATTTTCCTCGGAGTTCAGTATTTTGTTATTTTACACTTTTTTGGAACTTAATTGACAGCAGTGCAAGAAGGAAAATTAGGATTGTGTAGAAAGTATTTTCAAAATTCATGAAAGGAGGGAAGATGCAAGTGTTGTTTGTTTCTGAATGTAAATCAGAAACAGATTAATTCATTAACAACAAAAATTGAAAAATGCAAAATACTTTGCACGAATTATAGGAAAAATATAAAATCCAGTCTATTAACTTTATACTAAAATTCAACAGTTTGCTGAAGCAGCTTAGTCTAAATTAGGGACATATGGCAGTAGAAATTTAAATGAAAGTTAAAAAAAAAAAATATTGACTCAAAATTTGAAATCAGCTGAAAATGAACAACTGTTGGGAGAATTATGTGAGAAGGTAGGGCTAGATTTTAATGAAATTTTCTTAATGAGAGGTAATCGAAAAATATGAAATGAAAAGAAGATTTATGGGAAGATTTATTTGAGAAAAACAAAAGCTGAAAAGCATACATTTTCAGAAATAAAACAAATCTTTAATTAAAAAAAGAAGAGAAACTGTAAATGAAAATAAAATACTCAAACAACAAGATGAAATTGAACTGTGAGCACGATAGAAAAAGATTTCAGATAAGCAAAATAAGAAAGTATTAAAGGAATTCCACAGAGTGTCACAATTCCTTCTTTTGAAAAATAAATTAATATACAAATGAAGTTGGAGAATGTTGCATGCAGTTAATAACAGATGTTAATGTTAGTTTGAATTAGGTTCCAATTGTTATCAAATCTGTTTTAAAAAATACAACAGGAAAGCCACCAGAAAGGGTACCAAACAAAAATCTTATAAGAAGTATACTTATGGTCGAAATCAAAACAGTAGCTTATAAACAGGATTGCGAAGCCATGTTAACAAATTGTAAGCTGTAAGAAGCAAAAGGTAATGCTCTGCATCAAAATGCAACAACTTAATACCATGATCATTATAAATGTATGTAAGACACACTGAAAGATGGCTCAAATTCATCACGGGGTTTGAGTAAAATAAGAGGTTGTCATGCTGCTACATAAACAAAATGCTTAGATAATATGATAGATGACCTAGCCAGCACTTACCCAAACTTTGACCAAGAGAGCACTGAGGTTAGAGGCAAGTTTATAACATCAAATACTTCTTAAGTAATCAATGTGCCACAAATAATAATGTTTAAATGAAAACATAGAAGAAGAACAAATAGAAAAGATCTCTTACCAACAGTTATTGACAACTTTGAAACTATGACTAAAAAAGAGAAGTCTCGATTGACTGGGTCGATTTGCATGTAAGTAACATTTTCTTGCAAAGTTTGGTACAGCAGCTGATAAAGCTCTGAAACTGTTTGAAGAGTCTATAACTGACAGCAGAAACCCTTTTTCTTTTGAAAATGATGAAAGTGGTCAATTTCTCTTGCCTTTTCGTAGCTCGAACAGAAGTAAAGGCACTTGCAAAATGACGGTCATACAAATCATGAATTCTCGAAAGTTTTTCTTAAAGGACGAGCCAGGAAATACTATTTAGTTACATTTCATGGACATAGAATTAATAAAGCATTTCATGATTGCGCTGCTGTTTATTTCCATAGAAATCATATTTTGAGCTACTCCAGGATTACCCTGAACCGAAAGGTTTCTTATAATCTGTCCTTTTGATTAAAAAGTAAACGTTTGTATTGCTGGAGCTAGAGCTATGGGCATGTACGATAAATTAGTAACTGATTCTTTTTGGAAGATATGAAAGCAAGAAGGCGATATCTTAGATTTAAAAATCATTTGCTGCAAATATGAATTTGTCTCAGTTAGTGGTCAGCTGATGGTTATGAATCTTTAGTAGGGCATGTATGTAAGATGTCAGTTTGTTAAATAAAGATGACATGTACATCGAACTTTTAAATGATACAAATGACCCCCAGCTGTACTCTTTTCCCAAAGTAGCAGTTGAATTACTATGTACACAACTGCAAATAATATTAGAAAGACAAGCACCAAGTCCTGCAGTTACCTGGGGATTCACATTTGGAACATCAAAAAAGCCTACTATAAAAATGTTCCTGAATACAAATGCTATCAGTGAACGGGATCTGATCATCCTTGATTTATTGTTTGTTATCTAACGTCCAGTGGTAAAAATGTATGTTCAAGACTAGAAAAAATGAACAGTAGATACATTAGGTAGGTCTTGTAATATAGGTTGTCCGGGATGATGGTCAGGATAATTGAGACTGCCACTCGAATATTAGGGTAAAGATGATAGGGATCAAAATTTTGCCTTGTAGCAGGACAACTACGGACCCCTCACAGAGTTGTTGCAAGCGTTCTAAATGTTCAAAGAGCGTGGCACTCTCTCTACTAATAGCATCTATTTTAACGTCCCTATTTTGACCGGGCGTGGCTGCGTACTTGTACATCCTGCACAGCCAAACCGACGCCCAACTTTGGCAAGGGTTTTACTGCTGGTCGGTAGAAGACCTGTAGTCACCGTATTTCAATTCCCCAGTCACCCTAAGGGCCTCTGGAAAAAGAGTATATTAGAATTAGAAGCGATTTTCCTTGCAATTAATCTCCTTTAGACCCCTAAAAGAATTGTTGCAACTTGCAAGGATTCTTGAGGTGCAGCGAGGCACTCCCTCTAAACGAGGCATCGGATTTAACGTCTCAATTCTGACCGGACGTGGCTGTGTACTTATACATCCAACATAGCTAAACGGACGTCCCACTTTGGCTAGGATTTTATTACCCGTAGGAGTAACCATTGTTTTATACCTCAGTCACCCTTTCTGGTGTGTTGATTAAAAGCGTGTGGGAAATCTGGATACAAAGTCAGATTTATCTCCCACAATTTTAAGTAAGTTTTTATTCACATTGTGATATATTGAATTCTCAGAGTATTTTTGAACTTTTAAATATCATTTTGAAATTTTTAATCTCAACTTGGTTTACAATCGCGGTATCAGTTGGTTCGAAAATTGTGTCATGCTGCTACATAAACAAAATGCTTAGATAATATGATAGATGACCTAGCCAGCACTTACCCAAACTTTGACCAAGAGAGCACTGAGGTTAGAGGCAAGTTTATAACATCAATCAAATACTTCTTAAGCGATCAAAGTGTCACAAATAATGTTTAAATGAAAACATAGAAGAAGAACAAATAGAAAAGATCTCTTACCAACAGTTATTGACAACTTTGAAACTATGACTAAAAAAGAGAAGTCTCGATTGACTGGGTCGATTTGCATGTAAGTAACATTTTCTTGCAAAGTTTGGTACAGCAGCTGATAAAGCTCTGAAACTGTTTGAAGAGTCTATAACTGACAGCAGAAACCCTTTTTCTTTTGAAAATGATGAAAGTGGTCAATTTCTCTTGCCTTTTCGTAGCTCGAACAGAAGTAAAGGCACTTGCAAAATGACGGTCATACAAATCATGAATTCTCGAAAGTTTTTCTTAAAGGACGAGCCAGGAAAAAACTATTAACTTAAATTTCATGGACATAGAATAAATATAATATTTCATAATGTGCTGCTGTTTACTTCCATAGAAATCATATTTTGGAGCTACTCCAGGATTACCCTGAACCGAAAGGTTTCTTATAATCTGTCCTTTTTGATTAAAAAGTAAACGTTTGTATTGCTGGAGCTAGAGCTATGGGCATGTACGATAAATTAGTAACTGATTCTTTTGGAAGATATGAAAGCAAGAAGGCGATATCTTAGATTTAAAATCATTTGCTGCAAATATGAATTTGTTTCAGTTAGTGGTCAGCTGATGGTTATGAATCTTTAGTAGGGCATGTATGTAAGATGTCAGTTTGTTAAATAAAGATGACATGTACATCGAACTTTTAAATGATACAAATGACCCCCAGCTGTACTCTTTTCCCAAAGTAGCAGTTGAATTACTATGTACACAACTGCAAATAATATTAGAAAGACAAGACCAAGTCCTGCAGTTACCTGGGATTCACATTTGGAACATCAAAAACCTAATAGAAAATGTTCCTGAATACAAATGCTATCAGTGAACGGGATCTGATCATCCTTGATTTATTGTTTGTTATCTAACGTCCAGTGGTAAAATGTATGTTCAAGACTAGAAAAATGAACAGTAAATACATTAGGTAGGTCTTGTAATATAGGTTGTCCGGGATGATGGTCAGGATAATTGAGACTGCCACTCGAATATTAGGGTAAAGTGATAGGGATCAAAATTTTGCTTTTAACAGGACAACTACGGACCCTCACAGAGTTGTTGCAAGCGTTCTAAATGTTCAAAGAGCGTGGCACTCTCTACTAATAGCATCTATTTTAACGTCCCTATTTTGACCGGGCGTGGCTGCGTACTTGTACATCCTGCACAGCCAAACAGACGCCCAACTTTGGCAAGGGTTTTACTGCTGGTCGGTAGAAGACCTGTAGTCACTGTATTTCAATTCCCCAGTCACCCTAAGGGCCTCTGGAAAAGAGTATATTAGAATTAGAAGCGATTTTCCTTGCAATTAATCTCTTTAGACCCTAAAGAATTGTTGCAACTTGCAAGGATTCTTGAGGTGCAACGAGGGCATTCCCTCTTAACGAGGACGTGGCTGCGTATTTATACATCCAGCCAAACGGACGCCCCACTTTAGAAAGGATTTTATTACCCGTAGGAGTAACCATTGTTTTATACCTCAGTCACCCTTTCTGGTGTGTTGATTAAAAGCGTGTGTGAAATCTGGGTACAAAGTCAGATTTATCTCCCACAATTTTTAAGTAAGTTTTTTTATTCACATTGTGATATATTGAATTCTCAGAGTATTTTTGAACTTTTTAAATATCATTTTGAAATTTTTTAATCTCAACTTGGTTTACAATCGCGGTATCAGTTGGTTCGAAAATTGGCTTAAAATAATTCCGACAAAATCGCTCATCATACATGAAGATATATCCCGTAATGACGATACTCCGGTCATTTTTTGTTTTATTTTTCTGCAGACTTAGCATTGTTTTTTGTTACCGTGTATTGTCAAGCTTGATTACACATAATTGTTTCTCAATCACTGAATGTACGATGTTGTAACAAACTGAAGCAGCTGACCCCGTTTGTTTACCTTCAAATTCTAATGGCGGAACACCACGTGACACATTGGGTCGTTACAGACGAATCAAATCGCTCTAGGGCTAATTAGGTGAATTATTAGGCTGAAGTAATCATGTAATTTGTTTGTATGAGAGTTCTTTGAAACTGTTTAAATGTCCCTTTGGTATCTTTAGCCCCTGTTTAGCAATGAATTGGGAATTGATTTAACCGGAAACATCATTCAAAAATGATGAAAATGGACATTAATGGAAATTTTCAGATAGTTCAACAGTGGTGATTATTTTGCATTAAAATTCGAATGCATTTTCTTTGTTAAATGAGTAGAAAAATTAGATGGAAAATGATTTTTATTTCTATTAACCAATTATTCCACATCTTTCTCACAAAACACACACAAGAAACTGTCAACCCTTCTTCTTACTTTCGTACAATAAATTAAATGCAACCATCGCTCACACTTCTCACATTGCGCCCACTTGGTAAAGATTAAACTAGAACTCATTCTCACCTGCTCCGGAACAAACTTCTTGCATACACAACACTTTTCGTCCTCTCTTATTTCTGACTTACGCTCACTCTTGCTTTCTATCGTGCACTCACTTAATTCTTACACCACTTGTTCCTAGCTTCTGAGAATCACCGCCACTCTTGCTCAATTTCACATTTTTCTTTCTTTGCTCTCACTTCCTCCTGCATTCCACTAGTCCATTCTGGCCTTTCGTACTACCTTTCATACAGCTGTTATTCACACTACTTACTTTCTTCTCATGATACCTGCTCACATGTTCTATCATTATCTTTTATAAATCCTCCTAGGTTATGTCTTTCCACTGCTAATTCCACTTAAAACAATCCTCTTCTTTTTCTCACCTTTTACTCTCTTCATGGCTACCACTTTCTTTACAAAAATCACTACCAGTTCCTTTTCCTCTCCAACTACCTTACTATTTATCATTCTTCCACTCACAGCACTCTTATTCCCATTTGCTCTACCAGTTACCTCAAAACCAATCTCGCCATCACTCACAGCACCCTCATTCTCCTTATCACGGATAGAAAGCTTGTCATCATGTACAGCCGAATAATTTCTTGTCAACGATGATGGAATATAAGTTCTATACTTTGTCTTTCCACCTGGCATGCAGATGAACTTGATTGATCTACATATATAATACAAAAAAAATAGTAATTAGACTGACCCATTTGTGTTTAAAAAACAGAAAGGAGAGAAAAAAAAAAAAAACATTTGCTATGTATCTTGATAAAATTTACTTTATAAAACCAAAAGGAATTGTTTTAAATGCATTTATTTTGTGATTGAAGTATTATCTACTTTTTATCTATGTTTTACTAGCTGTTGTGTCCTGTTTTATGTATTTATATGTTACTTTCCATTACACATTCCACCTTATTTTTGTTGTTATTTTTTGTGATTTTCTCATCTCTGTTTGACATATTTTCCCGTTAAATTGATAAAAAAAAATGCAAGGTGCTTGCTATATTCAGAAGTCGTAAAAACGATTTGATCGGCCTTACAGGAAACGGATATTAATTGTGACTTTGCAAAATATGTAAAAACAAAAATGTGGATGCCGGGACTGGGTTTGTTTCTCAATATAAATACCTTTTCAGACCTCTGGATAATTGTTTAGAAAAGATGTTAGGGAAAATGGCACTTTAAAGAAATAATAATTTATTTTTAATCATACATATCTCATATTTATCAAAGGAAGATATTTTAAGTGTAGCTTTTATTCTAGTACGCTGTGAAGTCGTAATTGACGTCAGAGCGGAGTTTACTCATGTAAAAATTCAACCAAAATAACCGAACGAACTGACATTATGACCGATTATAGACAATGGTAGGCTATACAGACACGCACATTGGCCTCTCAAATAGAACGAATGCAGAATAAAAGATAAAGAGTTTATCATATAGATATACGCAGGCACGCACATTGACATATTTGTTTGTTTTAATAGTGATTAAGATTTTTAAATTCTTGATGTAGAAGACTTCATTTCCAGAAGAGGTAACACATTTGATAAATCGTCAACAAAGAGAAAACGTATAAGGTATACACTAAATTCAAAGATGTAAAAATAACGATAAAATACAAGCCAATCAACAAGGAACTGTGCTTGATTAAAAGCTGCAGTGTTGGAACTTTCGGTGGTGATGGCGGCCTAGAAACAAAATTTATTGACTGCTTTTTTTATCCTTTACAAATGTTTTAGGGATCAATGTATGATAACAAAGTTGCAAGTACATTCCTTTAAACACTAAATTAAATAACCCAAATGCAATCCATCTTTAAAATACAATATTAACTCATCCACATTGCGGATAGGAAGAAAACGAAAAATGACTTTTATGATGTGACTTACGGCCGTACAACAGGAATATTCACAATCTGGAATCTTTGTAAAGTTCATCAAACTGCATACAGTGTGCTAATATTGATTATATATATCGAATATCGGTTTTTTTCAGGTGTGTTTGATCATCGCTTTGATCGTGGCAGCTAAAGACACGCAAAAATTTGACCTCACGAAAATTTCCCTGCATATTCCAAGATTTATCAACATTGAAATCTTATACATTATACTGTTATTATTACTCTTTTGTATTGAGACTGCCACTCGAATATTAGAGTAAAGTGGATAGAGATAAAAATTTTGCCTTGTGACAGTATAACTACGAACCCATCACAGAGTTGTTGCAAGCGTTCTTAATGTTCAAAGAGCGTGGCACTCTCTCTACAAGAAGCATCTATTTTAACGTCCCTATTTTGACCTGGCGTGGCTGCGTACTTGTACATCCCGCACAGCCAAACGGACGCCCACTTTGGCAAGGGTTTCACTGCTGGTCGGTAGAAGACCTGTAGTCACCGTATTCTCTGGTACTAGAACTCATTCTCACCTGCTCCGGAACAAACTTCTTGCATACGCAACACTTTTCATCCTCTCTTATTTCCGACTTGCGCTCACTCTTGCTATCTATCGTGCACTCAATTAATGCTTACACCACTTGTTCCTTGCTTCTGAGAATCACCGTCACTCTTCCTCAATTTCACATTTTTTCTTCCCTTGCTCTCACTTCCTCCTGCATTCCACTAGTCCATTCTGGCCTTTCGTACTACCTTTCATACAGCTGTTATTCACACTACTTAATTTCTTCCCATAATACTTGCTCACATGTTCTATCATTATCTCTTATAAATCCTCCTATTTTATTTTTCCACTGCTAATTCCACTTAAAACAATCCTCTTCTTTTTTCTCCCCTTTTACTCTCTTCATGGCTACCCCTTTTTTACAAAAAATCACTACCAGTTCTTTTTTCTCTCCAACTTCCTTACTATTTATCATTCTTCCACTCACAGCACTCTTATTCCCATTTGTTCTCCCAGTTACCTCAAAACCAATCTCTCCATCACCCACAACACCCTCATTCTCCTTATCACGGATACAAAGCTTGTCATCATGTACAGCCGAATAATCTCTTGTCAATGATGATGGAATATAAGTTCTATACTTTGTCTTTCTACCTGGCATGCAGATGAACTTGATTGATCTACAAATATAATACAAAAAAAAAATAGTCATTATACTGACCCATTTGTGTTTAAAAAACAGAAAGGAGAAAAAAATTAAGTAAAACATTTGATATGTATCTTGATAAAATTTACTTTATAAAACCAAAAGAATTGTTTTAAATGCATTTATTTTGTGATTGAAGTATTATCTACTTTTTATCTATGTTTTACTAGCTGTTGTTTCCTGTTTTATGTATTTATATGTTACTTTCCATTACACATTCCACCTTATTTTTGTTGTTATTTTTTTTGTGATTTTCTCATCTCAGTTTGACATATTTTCCCGTTAAATTGATAAAAAAAATGCATGGTGCTTGCTATATTCAAAAGTCGTAAAAAACAATTTGATCGGCCTTACAGGAAACGGATATTAGTTGTGACTTTGAAAAATATGTAAAACAAAATGTGGATGCCGGGACTGGGTTTGTTTCTCAATATAAATACCTTTTCAGACCTCTGGATAATTGTTTAGAAAAGAGGTTAAGGAAAATGGCACTTTTAAGAAATAATTATTTATTTTTAATCATACATATCTCATATTTATCAAAGGAAGATATTTTAAGTGTAACTTTTATTCTAGTACGCTGTGAAATCGAAAGTGACGTCAGAGCGGAGTTTACTCATGTAAAATTCAACCAAATAACCGAACGAACTGACATTATGACCGATTATAGACAACGGTAGGCTATGCAGACACGCACATTGGCCTCTCAAATAGAACGAATGCAGTTGTTTGCAGGATAAAAGATAAAGAGTTTATCATATAGATATACGCAGGCACGCACATTGACATATTTGTTTGTTTTAATAGTGATTAAGATTTTTAAATTCTTGATGTAGAAGACAATTCATTTCCAGAAGAGGTAGCACATTTCATAAATCGTCAACAAAAAGAAAACGTATAAGGTATACACTTAATTCAAAGATGTAAAAATAACGATAAAATACAAGTCAACCAACAAGGAATTTAGTCCAGTCATTCTAGCCAAAATATAACAAAACCTCAAACTAATTGTAACAGAATGTTCTTCTAGTTTTCCTAGCTGATTTTTGTGTACTGTTGAACATATAAAAAATCGAGAAAGTTTGGATGAAGGGAAATTGTTAATTTTGGGTGAAAACCTTGGAATTTTGATGAAAATCGCTGAAAACTGGAAATTTGCCGTGACTAAATATCGAAAATAGCAACTTACATAATTTTTAATCAAGACAATAGATCTTATTACAGAAATGATTTTTTTTTTAAATATGATACACTTCAAAGTGCAGGAAATTGAACATTTTGGGTGAAAATGGTCGTTTTTTAGTGAAAATTGATAAAAACTGGGAATTTATGTTTTCTTAAAAAAAAACTGAAATTAGAATATGAGTCTTTAGTAAATTTACTTTATATATGTTAAATATTGAGGGAGATCAAATAATGATAAATTCGTCAAGTCAATAGATCTTATTACAACAATGAAAACCGATTGACCGGTATGATACTTTTCCTGCAACCAAAATATTAACGTTAGTAGGATAACGAAAAATGCTGTAATTTTTACCCAAACCCCTAAACTATGCAAATTACGTTTTTTTAATTCTACATAGATCTTTTGAAGTTCATTGTCACTTAATCGTCCATGTCAACTGTTTTGTTCGAATTTGTGCAACCAGTTCCTTTACATTCGCCACATGCTACTGAACATTCAAGTCCGTTTTTGTACAAGTACATCTTTTAGTGTCATAGTTTGTCCTACAATTGCATCGAATAATGTTGAGTAATTTAGAGGGAGCTGCGTCTATCGTACACTTAACTGGAACAAGCTTTCTATTAGCGACTTTCCAACCCCATTGAAACGGATTTAAATTGTCCTTGTCCATCCACATTTTCATTTGAAAATAAGCCCCCTGGCTATGAAATGAAGCCGCATTTGATGTTGGCGGCAACGTATGTATTTGAACACACGTTTTGTTTGTCAATACTCTGGCAGCAAACTTTCTGTAGCGGAGAACGTTCAGCCCTTCATATGAAGCACTATTATATAGAGAGGAAATGATGTTTTCACCAGCAGAAATTACACCATCCTTTGTGTTTGCATTGCATAATAACTTTGCCTGAGCCTTAACAAAGTCGTGTTCACCGAGTTTCTTTAGGGTCGCTGCTTTACTGACTCCGAACATTCTTGAAGTTGTGTCACAACCACTGATAGCATGAATTAAATAAAGGTAACAGTGTACATAGCTCCTCACCAACTTGGTCTTCAATATATCCCATATTTTAATATGTGTTTTGACTTTTGACACATTGCCGGATTTGAATATCAGCAAATTTGATGTAACGTCTGGATGATAAAGAAGAAGTACAAGAAGATCAGTGTCCTCTCCTAGCAAAACAGTTGGTTTTGTTTTCGATGACTCGATTGCAGTAAGGGCTATCAATACATCAGCATCGGCATCTGCGTGTTTAGTTTCAATTCCCTTTTCTACCATCTTTCCACTCAAGAGATTAATGAAGTTTTGCTTGTTTTCATTGTTTGCTAGAAATATTTCTTTTTTAGATTTGAAAGGAGTTCTATCCGTGAATGAAACTTCTGTGCCTATGATTCCTTTGGTGCGTCGCTGAAAACACAAGCATCCATCATTACCTAAAAAAAAAGGATAAAACTGTTAAGACGAGATTTAATTAATTTGGTTTTGCTTTCATATCATTTTATCAAAAGATTTGTTTTGGATACAATATTAAAAAAAGATCTATGTTGACTCTTTTAAAACTCTAAATTGATTCATATGTAGTGTCTGTACTCATTTTCATTCAGGATTACAACAGTTATTTTTTTCAGTTGCTCTGTTTGTTAATACATTTGTAGTTTCTATTTGTCGATATTCTGGTTCTGTTTGTACTTTCCGCCGTAGTTCAGTGTGTTTTTGTTAATTTTCATTTGGACGCTTATACAGAAACATATGACGTTAATACAAGTATTCAATGGCGCACCTCCCCCTTTTTGGGTAAAATACCTGCTGGATGTTGAACAACGCAATGCAAAGAAAACAACAGTAATAAAAATTGCCCCAAAATGTAATATGAAGTTTGAAAGAGTTCCTTTCCCCTACTTGGTGCTTGGGAGTGCAGTTAAAATGTAAAATGGTAGCTTTGTTGAACTGGACAATTCTAATGTCCCTATATCATTTGATTAATAAATATTCATCTTATTTTGGTAAAACAATTTGTCTATATCGTTTTTTTAATTTTGTTTTCAGTACAACTTCATTTTTCCATGCTTTCAATTTTGTTGGATTGTAACCTTTTTGGCACTAACCTCGTTCCATACTTTTCGTCAGCGACTCCTGGCAGTAGACTAAAATTCCTATTTTACGGGGATATAATATATGTAATGTATATAATTTAGTCCAAATATAAAATGCAGAGCTGTTTTACACGTGATTTGTGGTTTAGAGACCACAACAAACAGAAATGAACCCATTACTCTTTGACGTCTCTCGTGTATTTACGCCTGTCAAAAACATCCCAAATACCATGCATGACAGCTTTTACTCTCAAGAGTGCTAAATACATATAAAACTTTTATATATAAGTCTTATACATTGTATTTACTTACCAGAATGAAAAGGATGGACACTAGATGCGTCGTCTGCAGTTGACCATTACGAGTTGTCTCCCATATCGTTATTCTCAATCTACGGGCGCCATATCTTTCCATAATATTTGGAGTAAAATCTTGATTTTTTTTCGCCAAAATTGAGGACTTTCCCCCGTTTCGATTTTTCTCGATTTTTAATATGTTTCTTATATGTTATATCTCTCACGTAACGCAAAAACTATTTCTGTTGCAATTAGTTTGAGGTGTAACCATAGAATGACTGGACTAATTGTGCTTGATTAAAAGCTGCAGTGTTGGAGAAACAAAATTATTGACTGCTTTTTTTTAATCCTTAACAAATGTTTAAGGGATGAATGTATGATAACAAAGTTGCAAGTGCATTCCTTTAAACACTAAATTAAATAACCCAAATGCAATCCATCTTTAAAATACAATACATTAACTCATCGACGCTTTCGCTGTGTAAACTTCACCACATTGCGGATAGGAAGAAAACGAAAAATGACTTTTATGATGTGACTAAGGGCGTACAACAGGAATATTTACAATCTGGAATCTTTGTAAAGTTCATCAAACTGCATACATTGTGCTTATATTGATTATATATACCGTATATCGTTCTTTTTGCGTGTGTTTGATCATCGCTTTGTTCGCGGCAGCTAAAGACACGCGAAAATTTGACCTCACGTAAATTTCCTGCATATACCAAGATTTATCAAAATTTGAAATCTTATACATTATACTGTTATTATTACTTTTTGTATTGTTTAACAGATCACATGAATGAGCATGCTTTATTAAAATCTTTGTTTTCATAATAATTAAATAGGCTAAACATACATGTCACACCTTTAATATGACAACAGCTATTGTATTGATAGGGGTGTCATAACCCAAACAACTGGTATTTAATGTAAAACATTACGATTCCGTATTGATCGAAACCTTCAATTTTCAGCATGCTCTAATTTGCATTTTGACTGCATAATTTACTTTCCTATACAAGTTCGTTAAATCGTGTACTTGCGTTTGGTTTACCTTATCGATTACCTATCATTCAACCAATTCTATGTTGCTTTCATCTTTAACAGTGCGATAGTTATATTTTCGCGTGTGCGATAGTTATATTTTCGCGTGTATTTTTCCCATTCAGCAAAAATTATACAGTGAAAATTTACCCTGCACATTTTGTCATGAAATTGCGAAAAAAAACCCGATATACGGTATATACATGTAATTATTAAATATATACAGTTACTAGTACAAATGGTGCATACTTCACAATAGAAAATTCTTTAAACATCTACTATTTAAAATAGTAAACTAAGAAATGTGCAAAAATAATGATACTTTTTTATCATCTCATTCATAATTCAATAATATGGACTTCATAAAGAAAAGAAAAAAAAAAGAAATTTCTGCATGGAACATTAATGGTTTCAAATGTGAAGTGTTGAATAAATTCAAGGATTGATAAATTGGTTGACCAATATTTTTTTGTCTCTCAAGAAACACACTGTTGTCTTGAACTTATAGAATTTCCCAAACCAGTACATTAAATTACCAAATCAAATAGAAGATGAAGAAGACATGGTGGGCTTTTTATATAAATAAGGAAAACTAAAGACCTAGGGTAAAATTTCACAATCATAAAGCAAATGATTATATTTGGTTGAAACTATGCAAATCCTTTTTTGGATTCAACGAGGACTTGTACATTTGCTTTCTCTACGATCCCAACAGAAAATTTAAGTTAGACTATGATATCCTAGAAATAATTGAGGAAGATATTATTAAATATTCACAATATGGTCATATTTGCTGGCCGGAGATTTCAATGCTAGTACTGCACAAGAGCCAGATTATATAGTTATGGATTCTTTCCTTATTTGATCACTACAAGTTAGACACCACTGTTTTGTCCATTTAAATCAGGATAAGCTTTTAAGTTCAATAGGGAAACAATTGCTCTCTTATTTATCTCCTCTAATTTGCGATTATTAAATGGCAGGACGTTAGGAGATCTGTTGGGTCAATATACATGTATCCAACCTTTGGGTAGTTGCGTGTTTGACTATATACTGGTTTCTGAAGATTTAACCCTCCGTTATTTATTTTGCTGTCAACAAATATTTGCCAGATTGATCAGATCATTGTCAGTTAAATTGTATGACTAAAATTCAAGGTAGTCCCATACCAGATAATATAAATAAGATGTGGTATGAGTGACAATGACACAACTTTCCATCCAAATCACAATGTATAAAAAGTTAACAATTGTAGGTCAAAGAACGGCTTTCATCACGGAGCATTGGCCTGGAATGAGGATTCGACAGTTTTGTTTCAGACTGCTATGGCATAAAAATCTATACAGAATATGATTTCTAATTTTAATTTTAATTCTAAAATTTTGGACTCTGTTGCTAAGGATCTTAATGATATACTCTTAACATCAGCTAATATGTCATTAAAAATTCTAATATTCATTCAAAATCAAAAGCTAAAAAAATAAACCATGGTTTGACAAAGACTTGTCCTCAATGAAAAAAGATTTATATCATTAATACATGAAATACTCCTTGATGCAAACATTTAATCAATACAATACAATACAATAATTTTATAGTCAACCAAAGACGCCCTAGAAGGGCAATGTAATTACAAACAATTTATTACAACGATTATTATTAATTCTTAATGATATATAGCGAGAAATATATATAGAAATATAGAAAAGTAAAAATAAACACCAAAAAATTAAAAAAAAATTGATACACAATATCAGAGATGTTCCTTTCAAATTTGGCCTATGAATGATTCACTGGGTCAGTAAATTGGCATCATTTTACATTTTTTAACATAATATCCCATAATCTTGACCATATATTAGAGGTTCTTTCTTCAAGTATGTTAAAATATTTAGAAAATCAAGAAATGGAAAAATGGGGAATTTCCAACAGACCTTATTAATAAGTTCGATATGTTACAAGAAACAAATCCAAAAGCTTATTGAAATCTTCTGTAAAAATTAAAACAGACTGACAAAGGATCTAGTAACAGTGAAACAATGATTGGCATAATTAATGAATAAAAGCACATTTTCAAGACTTAAACTTGGTAAAAGACTATAATGTTGATATAAAACTTTTAGAAAAGTTAAAATAATTAGAAAATGAACATATTTCTAAAGAATTAGATTACATAATTTATGCGGAGAGATAAATGAAACTATACAATAATTGAAAAATGCTAAGGCAATTGGGATTTCACAAGTGTTAAATGAAATGATCAAGTATAATCAGTCTTATATACTATCCCTTTACTGTAGGTTATTTAATTTGATATTCTCAAATGGAGTATATCCTTCATCTTGGGGTCCTTATTATATTAACCTATTACATAAATCAGGTTCAAAATGTGACCCTTCTAAAACAGAGAATAGCAATTAGGGACAACATAGGAACACTGTGATTCTATATTAATTTTTATCTATTGCTTTAACAAAGTAGATTTTAAAATAAAAAAAAACTCTGGGTGCTGTTATCAAAGAATCCCAAGGCCCCAAACCCTGTAATAAAAAGATTTATTGGAGCTTATTATTTTTGAAGAACCTATAAAAATTAACTTTGTAGATTTTGCATATTTTTGGCAAACCAGTTAATGTGTATAAATTTATGACACAATATGGCGAGTTATGCTACTATGTCAGAGTTACTTCCCAGCTGCTTTCTTTTGGCCAGCTTTGTTCAGTTTTAATTGTTTTGAGGACTCTCTTTTTTCCTTTCTGAGCCTTTTGTCATTTTCCTTCTTCAATCTCCTTTCTTTTCCTATTTATATATTTCCGTCACTTGTCAATAACCTGTGAGAAAAATTATTATTCTACTATGTTTTGGTTTAGGTTTGCCCTCATTGGTTGACTTAACAGAGACGATGTATCCAGATTTTCATTCCATGTTCCGGACCACTTGTTGCTAAACTCAAGTTCAACTATTGCAGGTGCAGTTTGGGAGCAGGACGAATCCGTTAAGCTAGCTAAAATATGGGCTGCGTCATTGTCAGATAAAATATCTGTCATGAATGGATCGGTGTCTGAGGTGACGTTCACGTCGAAAGAATCATTGAAATTGACAAGTGTTTGGTGATCACCCGTGTGATTAGGACTGTCAAAATATGTTGGAATTACTTGTGAAGAAAGTGTAGAGCGCCAAGCGGAATAGGAATTAATGGTGACACAACAGTAGCTGACAGTATGTTCTGAGTTGATAGAGTAGAAAGATCATTTGTACTTGTGCATGCCAGTGAAACAACAGCAGTAGCAAGAGAAACAGCAGTAGCAGTGTGGGAAACAACAAGTTCAGATGTAGCAGAAGTAACTTTACGTACAACCCATAACAATTGGTGTTTGTCACCTAGCAATTCTCTCTCCGACTCGTCAAACCCAATGTCCGGGTTGTCAAATGCAGAAACCGGAATTGCCAAGGGATTCCAATCAACTATGCCTGTTGCCTCAAAACCAGACACAATATTCGACCTCTTGAAAGATTTCTCATATGCTCATAGGACAGTCACCCCGTCTCTAGTGTTACCTGTTCTGCCAGGCACACTCCTGGTACCAGCTGATGCTAATACCTTGACCGGACGATGCTCCATATTTAGATTGGTCTCGTCCATGTTCCATATTTCTGTTGGAGACATCTTTGCTGTATTTATAACTACAAAATACCTTCCAACCTTAATGGGATTCAGCATTCTTGAACGGACCGTAGCCAGTTTCTCTGGTTTACGAAGACTAAGTACAGGGTGTCTACGACGCAGACCTACAAGCCAGCCCATATCAGGGGACCCATCCTTGAAGTTGTTTTCAAATTCAACTGTTTACATACAGTAGCAGCTCTGCCCAACATCTGCCGACTGCTGATTCCAAAGCCTTGTTCAGCAAGATCCATAACTTTAGTAACCATTTGTTTTTCAACATCACTAGGTTTCTTGCCTGTATTGGTGTCCACGGAGTACTTCCCGGATACTCGGTCACCAAACTGCACGCTGGCTTCCTTGATGGGGATGTCGCAAGAACTAACGGCTTGAAGGACATTGACCATCGGTTCAGGACCATATTGGCTATAGATATGTTTACCAATCCTAGGCATCTATATATTCAGTTAAGGGCAATACAAGGGGTAAAGAAGAAGATGGGTTTCATTTGTTTTGTTTTATATAAACATTTGCTTTTAAAAGCGGCAGGTATATTGTGATCACGGGGTCTGTCTGCACGTATGCTCTGGGGAGGATGGATAAGGGCTTTATAGTTTTTCTGGAAATTTGAGCCGCTGGACCCTCCAGTACCCCACCCTTAAAATATACTGAAAATTTTAAAAACCCACCCTTATCATGTATTAAAAATCGCAAAAACCCACCCTTTTCATATATTTGAAAAAGCATAAATGTCTTGCTGCATACAAAACTTTATCTATAACCATATAATCTACCAAGCTGGGAAAGTTCTGATGCCAAATTACTTCGCAAAAGGTTAAATCAACATCAAATACACATTGTTGTACGGACTGGTTGAAATACCTGACCTTATCACATATTTTCATCTGAATTTCATACCTTATTCATATATCAGGAATCGTGAAAAGATGACCTATTCCAGCGGCACATCACTACTACATGATATATAGGAAGTGACCCCCGGGAGCATGTATGTCCGTTTAATTTGTCCTTCAAGGTTAAGAATTTGTGTTTAATTCTTCTTAACAAATGCTTAAATGATAATAGGTTAGTAGATGTATCATAGAATAGTACAAATGATCCACTAGTAATTAGATCACCTTGACCTACGTTTTTGAGTGACTTGATTTTTTTTTAAATGTCCATATGTTTTATAATTACCATACATTTTACATTTTATATATACAAATAATAGTACTAAACAGATTGGACTTCAGGGTTTTGTAGTTATTAGAGGTATCTTGCTCTAAATGATTTTATTATATCTTGTCTTAAAGTTTTATCGGTCGGCGTTTTCTATTGTATTTGATAGTTTGATTCTTTACCACTGTTCAAAGCCCGATGGAAGGGACTTTAGTTAAACAAATGTTTATTTATTTTAACATATATATATATATATATTTTAATTAGATCAGTAAGAACATTGCACGATTTCTTCAATAATGTCGTTGAAATATTCCTGTTCTGAATCTGGCACTGAAGTAAGAATTCTTTTAGCAAGGATTACCAAACTTTGGAACTGACTGTCCTCATTAATTTCTCCATCAATAATGACATACTATTGATCGTATGAATGTATATTTTCTTACAACACGGCGAAGAAAAACTTTTAAATCGAAGAGCAAGTCGCTCTCAAAATAACATTCAAACAGATAGAACTTTTCTATTTCACTTTCTAGTTTTAAAACTTGGGTGAGATTTGAAATTCCAACTTCTCTCCGATTAGACCGACCACTATATTAAGAAAATACAACTTGTTGATTTTTCGATGCCATGTACGTTTATTTTTCAAGCAAACTATACACATCGGGGCCGATGTAGACATTTTTTAAAAAGTTGGGCTAGATTAGGGGATGGATAGTGCGTTTTCTTTACGTTATATATTTCATGTTTTTGTGGTGTTTTGTCTTTTTTCTTGGTCTTGTATTGGTCGTTGACGCTTATAACCGTTCCAAATTTGGTTTCCTTGGAATTTGTAATTTCTGTCCCATCTTGGCCAACATTTTGAATGAAACCAAATTAACAAAATTTCACAAACGGGTATAAAAATAATGAATAGTAAACAGTGATATATCGAAGTTTCTGTATACTAACATTTTGAAAAATGGCGTCTTGTCACATGATTTTGCATTTTAGCTATTTTGGCAATAATTCGTTGTGTACTGTTACATATATTTTGGGTGACAGCCAGTATAAAGTAAAAGACGAATGATTAGCTGTTACAAAAGATTAAGCTTCTTTTGATTGGACGAATATATATTTTTTATTTCTTAAGTAACCAAAATAACCGAATATACCCAAGTGTCCGATTATACCCAGTCTTCCCCGAACATAATTTTGAATAATAGGTTATCCAATGTTCTAAGTATTAGGCATATAATTCGACCAGAAGAAATGGATTTGCTACAGGCTGTAGAACTAGTGATCACATGTTTGTTTTACAAAATCTAGTTCAAAAATATGTGAAAACGATTCTTAATCACTATATGTTTGCTTTGTTGATTTTAAGCGAGCTTTTGATTCTGTATCTCATTTACATCTTTTTTCATTAACTAAAACTTTTGGAGAAAGTTCCACATTCTATATTATAATCAAGGGCATGTATGACTGTTCATATTCCTGTGTTTAAGTAGATAAATTAAGAACAGATGTTTTTTAGATGTGGCTTAGGTGTTCGACAGGGAGATAACCTAGGCCCAAAGTTATTTAATATTTTTGTAAATTATCTCCTACTTATTTTGATTAGTCCTGCGATCCTGTTCAAATAATATCTAAATCAATAAGTTTAATTTTATATGCAGATGATGTAGTACTTTTGTCCACATCAGAGCAAGGACTCCAAAATTGTGTAAATAAATTGGCTGCCTTTTTAAATGAATGGAAAATGACAGTAAATTTAAAGAAGTTTAAGGTTTAAACTAAGCTTGTAGAAAATTGATATTCAAATGAAATATGGAAAATAAGTATATTTAAAATGAACAATAGTACAAATATTTAGGTATGATACTTTCAGCTTTTAGTACCTTTTCTGCAGCAACACAAGAGTTACTAAACAAAGGACGGAAAGCTTTTATTTAAAGTTGATACATATTTTTACACATGTCTCTAATGCAAAAACAATATTAACATATTTTAAAACATAACATAAGACCTTTCTTACTATCTGGATCTGAAATTTAGGGCTATTTTTCTCTAATTAAACACAAAAATAATATAGAAAATTATATTGATAAAGAATTTAAAAACCTAGTTTTAGAGAAACTTGATACGAAACTTTTAAATATATTCGAAGAGTCTTCAAGTAACGCATGCAGAAGAGAACTTTGGTGTTTCCCTATTATTTACTTAGTTAAATATTGGTGTCACATGGTTAAAAATGTAAATCAAAATGAAATGTCTCTATTCTGTTAGAGGCATATAATTATCAAAAAATATGACACAGGTAAAGAAAGACTCATGGTATTGGTGTATTTAAGAAATTCTTGAATACTTAAAATTAGAATCGTTTCTAAAAAACTATGAAAAATTAAAAGGCAGTTATAAAATGATGAAAGAAAAACATCAAACTATAATAACAAATTGAGAACCTTTAGAAAATTTAGATTTAATTTTAAATTTGAACCTTACCTTATAAATGGAAATAGGGAACAACAACGGTTATTGTATAAATCATGTATAAAAGTAAAATCACAAAAATACTGAACTCCGAGGAAAATTCAAAACGGAAAGTCTCTAATTAAATGGCAAAATCAAAATCTCAACCACATCAATGGATAACAACTGTTGTATGAGTGACCATTCATTGGAAATGGAAATAGGTAGAAACAATGCAGGTAAACAAACGTATTGGTAAGTTATGCCACAATGCTGTAAATGATGAATTACACTTCCTTTTAAAATGTCCATCTTGTGATGGAAAGCATTTTAATACATTGAATGGAGAAAACAAAGTCATGTCATTGAGATCCTTCAGCAGCTGCTTACATAAATATTTAGAACAAAACAAGAATTGATAGATAAAATTTCAAAAAATAACAATAATAATACTCTTCAGAACAAATGGATTCACGACTAATTTGGTCTAAATTGCAGTGTGTTACTTATAAAATGTTGTTAATTTTATCATTACATTATTATATTGTTTTTCTACATTCAATTTGTATAAGGGGATGCCCATTTGATTACAAGTGGGGGAGGCTGGCATATTTGATGATATTCATTTCCCAAATAAAGGCGACCAGATTATTTATTTTCACTCAAACCGGGGCCAGAATATTTATTGTCTGCTAAGCCACAAATTGACACAAAGACTGCCCCAGTCCTCAACCAAAAAACTTACCATCTAAAGTAATTTCACTTATGTAATACAGATCACTATTTTTTTTAACTTGGTATCTTCGATGAGTTCGACCTTGGGAACTCGAGTTGATTCAGTTGCATTATTAAGTATTATTCTTTATTAATATGTGTGTTTAGTTATACTGTATCATCCAAACAAACTAATAAAGATATATTTATTATTTTCTAAAAGACAATTTGTTGACGAAGGGTAACACATACTCACTCATGATACGGTACTTAGATTTAAACCTGCATATCAATGAATAATACAATTCAAAACACATTTTATTGTCTTTTAAAGACAATTTAAAGGGCAGAATAACTACAAACAATTGAGTAAATTACAGTTGTTATTGTTTATCATTGACGATAGGTAGTTTCAAAATAATGATGAAATATATTAAAACAGAGTACAAAATACTGAATAAAATGCACATGTAAATAATATCGCATGCATGATTAGCCAAGGAATTATTCACCAGGTCAGTTGTTTTTAAAATTGAATATCTTTATAACTTTAGACTTATTATTAAAAACAGTTTTTTTAAGAATGTTTAACGCTGCCATATATTGTATGTGCATTTTCCAAATCATGAGCAAATGTTGTTCAGTAGTTGTAGATTCGTGTCTGTCATATTTGTTTTCGTTGATTGTTTTGTTAAAACTCTTGCCGTTGTATTTCTCATTTGCACACAGTCTTTTCACTGTTACAAACAATCCCCAGCGTAGTGGCGGAATTGCAGTTTATTGATGAACAATGGAAAACGCCCAGTTTTCTGAAAACTTGCCATCCAAATTATGTGGGAAGGTAAAAATCACTTATCCGCGGAGTGTAAGGTGTAATATTTGTATTTTCTTGGAGGTGAAAGTCAAAGTTAAGGAGATAACCATCTGTGACTATCTAGCATGTCTTGCTTTGTCTTGCACAGGCTGCATGAATGTATATTGTTAAAATGATTGAAATCTTGTCAAGTTGATTGATTGCTCATTGCCTTTTTCAAGATATCATTGAACAGTTAAAATGATCGGTGAAATGCCATACCAGATTGCTTTGTAACTTGTGGAGGCCAGATAACAAATAGTTTGCACGTAACTAGAGATTGCATCAATTAATTACTTGTTTTAAAAAAAACCTTCTTAGCACAAGGAAGTAAACTTGTTGGTACCATTTCACCCAGGGATGTCAGTTCAAGTCTGACAGGAGGTTATTTTAATTCTTAAGTACGGAATGTTATATATCGTATAGGCATAAAACAGACATCACCATGAGACAAAGGTGTCACACCTACACTGTTCCCTTATCTAAAGAAAACACCAGCAAGTAAAACAAGGACTTCAACAAAAAAAGAAATTGATGGTTAGTACAATTTAATACATGTAAAAATATAATGTTCGGCCAAATATAACAACATAACTACAGCATAGTCCATCCTGGTAACTTTAACAGATAGTTGGGAGATAACTGCTGAAACTCGTTTAGTTGCCTACTATATAATAGGTGATTTTCTATCTTTGGTTCTTTTATGCAAAAATCGTTTTTTCACTGGTACCACATATTAAAATATTAAGTTCGAAGCATAATAAAATATCCAACGAGTTGCGATCAACACCATTAGTGTTGATGTTTACATCAGTACAGAGGCGTTTTAAATCTCTAAAATTTAAATTCTTTGCATCTTTATATGTTTGAGGTGTTAAAGGAAGAGGTCGTATTAATGTTGCTACAGTCCTTGGAAGGTGTAAACTTCCCACTGACACCACACACCACTACACCATTCACCATACACCAATTCACTATACACCCTGTGCCATTACACCATACACGTTACACCTTTGCACCATACACTTTACACATTACACCATAATGCAATTTAATTTCAAAGGAAACGTGCGACTACAAAATTATTTATTTATTTTAAAAAACGAATTTTGATCACAATATTGTAAATTAATGTATAAAATTAAAAATCAGTTCTTATCAATATTTTGCATAGTTTTAAATGTCGTACACCATTCATTCACACCATTCCCGATCGGACGTTACACCATTACACCATTCCCTTACACCATACACCATAGCACCATACACCTTCTACCATTGCACCATATGCCATACACCATTACACCATACACGTTTTTTGGGAAGTTTACACCATCCAAGGGCGGTACGCTTATTTGTTGACGGAAGACATTTTATTCTATTTTATATATTAATTGTCCATTTTTACATCCTCGCCGCCATGTTTACATTTTACCGGAACTACGCCAAAGCGCGCTGTGTTATGGGTAACTGTGAAATAGACTTTGCCTCAAATATTGTTGTGTATGTTTCATTGGCAATCATATCACATCTTATTTTTAAAGAGGTCAAACAGGAATGTGAGTATCACTTTGATGATTAAATTAAACAAGTGATCATATCAAAACCCCAAAAGCATCAACTTCTAAACAATCATAATATTAAAGATTGATTATAAAGCGAAGATACTGAACACTATGAAGTATAAATGTATTAAATTGGGAGGCTGAATGTCTTAGACGAAATATATGCCAATTAAGTCTATTCGATGTTGGAGTGAAGGTTGTGAATTTGTAAACAGCCTGTTGATATAAAATAACCGAGTGTATATCATATACATGTAGTTTCAAAGTTATTTGGAAAAAAAAAATTAAATAAAACGCATTAAAATATTTATTTATATCAAATTGAGGGTAAGCAGATTTGAATATCATAAAAAAAATTTTGTAGTCAGGTAATTATTTTTAGGTCAATAAACAAAAAATATTCAAACTTTCAATTAGGTTAATACCAGACGGAATATAGAAACTAAAGGTATATCGGATACACCAGACTCTTTAAAAGTCATTGTAATAAAATATTCATGAATTTGGAAGTACACAGTACATTTAACTGACACACTTGAGTAATCTGAATTGCATTTCACTTGCACAAGGGAGAAATACAAAATATATTTTTCATGCAACGCAGGAGTAATAAATAAGTTCAAAGCTGTTGTATCGATATATCAAAGTGCATTGGAAGATCGACAAATTATGTATAACTACAAACCTTTAAGATAAGCATTTTGCCGAAACCATTCAAACCAAACTGATAACTTGAACTGATCTTGAATAAACTAATCTAAGATAATAGGTTATACGTTTTGAACGCGAGACGCGTGTTTCATATACAAAAGACTCATCAGTGACACTCGGATAACAAAAGTAAAAAAGAGGCAAAATAAAGCTCGTAGTTCAAGAGTATTTGGGACCAAAATTTCTGAAAGGTTTTGATAAATAAAGATAAGGTCATCTATTTCTGGGGTAGAAAATCCTTAGTATTTCGAAAACTTCAAAGTCTGGTAAACAATTAATTCTTAATTATGACAACATCAATGATAATTATGTCAACACAGAAGTGGTGATTGAAAAGTTAAGTTCCTGTGTATGGACATTGACTCGTCTTTATCTCTTTAATATGGTTATTGGATTATTGCAATATGGTCTTGGTGTTTTTCAAGCAGCAATAAAATCCTTGCTAAAGTGAGTCGTCAGATTCGCAGTGAATTTTGGTCAAAATGGGAACGTTAAACGAGATAGTGCCATTCTCTCTAAACGTTAAAGAACCCGTGCAACAACTCTTTCGGGGGTCCGTAGGGTACCTGTTGCAAGGTGAAATAGATAACAGTGACAGTTCAAATTTTCCGCTCTTCATCCCGGTGGACCCCTTCCAAGCAGAATTTACCTGTTGTATTTATGGTTATCTTTATTTTTATTTCGTCCTGCGCATGTATGGAATATTTGCGATTGGACTTTAAGCAGCCATCAATCAGAACAAAGTTTATTATCGCTATTTAATAAAAAAATTCTTTATTTTTTTTTTTTTTTTTGCGATAATTTTTCACATCACGCTCCTCGGGTGATATGGGTTTTTCTCAGTCGAATGGAAATGAAATGTATAACATCATGAGCCTACGTCATTGACGTTGTCTAGGAAAACAGCGATATACAGGTTATAAATAGTCTTTCAAAATCGAGGATGTCACTCGGCTTCTTCCCAACTCAGAGCTCTCGTCGTTCGATGAGATTATAGCTGAGAAATACCCTCTCGTTTAAAAAATACATCGACAATCTATAATTCTCTGAAAACAATATAAATGGCTATTCCAAAATTAACCCATGGTTGAAACAACAAGTTTATTAAATCACAAATGATTTTTGTCCTTGGAATTTATATTGTTATTAAAGATACAAGGAGTGACACCAATTTAGTGTAAACTGTTTGCTATTCAACAGCATGAAATGTTACCAGGTATGCCTAGATAGAATTCAGTATTTCGAAATTCTAAAATGGCCACCATTGTTATGGACACAGCGAAAAGGTTTATCATTGACACATTAAAGCTGCATTTTCTTATAAAATATTATTAAACTTAATAGGTATGTAAGAAGTAATGAGTCAAAGTGGTACCTGACTTTGGATTTTGAAATTCGCTACCGTTACCATGGAAACGACAAAAATTTCAAAATGCAGAGTATTTGGAGCAAAACTTTATGAAACTTTACAAAAATGCTAACTGGAATGTGCAGTTTTCAAAATGGCCGCCTTAACTATGGAAACAGCCAAAATGTTAAAAAATTCAAAATGCTCCAATTTTTCTGAAAATTAAAGTAATGAAAACTGGCATGTGTAAAGACACTATTTAATTTTGGAATTTTCAAGATGGCTGCCGTAACCCTGGCAATGGGGAACTCGGATGCCATCCGTTATTGCTAGCAATGACAAATCTTGTTATATATACTTTTTGTCATTTAAAAATCTAAAACAAATATGCATGTACGAATGTGAACCTGAATGGTGTTGATAATTAAACAATACAACTCTCATTTCAAATTTATTAAAAACATCAATTAAACAACACATAACATTTATGACATATAAATTACTTTGAACTAGTGGTATGTTAACGCAATTTGCACTGTTTTCCTCCAGACTTTCTTATAAAATCTCTTATCTTTAAGTATTTACTTCAGTGGCCATTCAAAGACGATTTTTCATGGTACATTTATCTTTCATTTTTTAAAAGATGGAATGAAACAATGAAGTAATTTAACGGTAGACATACACAACTATATAGATATAATAAGATGTGGTATGAGTGCCAATGAGACAACTCTCCATCCAAGTCACGATTTGTAAAAAGTAAACCATTATAGGTCAAAGTACGGCTTTCAACACGGAATCCTGGCTTAAACCGAACAGCAAGCTATACAGGGTCCCAAAAAATGACTAGTTTAAAACCATTTAAACAGGAAAAACAAACCGTCTAATCTATATAAAAAAATTTAGATATGTTTTAATTTGTTGATGGCAAATTCGATATTCAAAGATCTAATTACATCATTGATAAAAAAATAATTAAGGTTCGATTAGTTTACACGGATCACATAGTAATTTCCGCGCTTTTAGTACAATATTACAGAAAATTTTGGATGTGAAATACCGTTTTTAATAAGTTACAGCTAGTTTTACAAATCAAATGTTTGTATCTATGAAAGAATTTAGTAAAAGTTAATAATTTAATAATGTACCAGTGATGTATTGATTATGTTCGTTAAAATCTATGACATCACTACGCACACGGGCATAACGAACGAGTTGGGATACATTAACACCTTATAATGGAGCCAAAGGAACATCGCCGTCTAAAAAAAATGGAAAATTAACAATAGTGAATGATAAATTGTCTCTTTTGTCGTAAATTTTAGTAAATTAGAAATTGAAAATATAAACAGCCTGTGTCGCTCATCTTGATCTTGAACAATGACCACTTTAAACAAAAATTATGATGAAAGGGTAATAACTTAAAAAAAAGAGTTGACTGACAGTTTCAGTTATGATGACTGTTTTTGCTTTTAAAAATTTCTATTTTAAGTTGAATCGAGTATACTTTTAAAGATAATAGGCAAATACTCAAATAAATTGGAAAAATCATCTTTAAAGGAATACCTCCATTAAACAGTTTACTTTAAAGGTTTTAGCCATAAAAGTTTATTTGCAGATCTTGCTTATTTATTTATTTATTTTTTTTTTTTGCTTTAAATTTTAAGTTTCTATATTTTTGTATTATATAATTTTCAACACGATAAGCAAAAATGCAAAACAAAATTTGATAAATATCAATTACTTGAAGTACGAGTCCTCTAAAGATTTCAGCCATTTGACTTTTTTGTATATCTTGTCTTGCTCACCATTTTTCGTGATAAAAGTTTCTTACTAGTTATTGCAGTTTCAAATTAATTGTCAAAATATAAAAGAAATTGGACAAATTTGACATCTAAGGGCAATTACTACCATGAGAAGACATCTGACAGTTTTCGACTTAAACGGAAAAAAGATCATTCTCAACATGTTTGCCCATGTCAGATTTTTATTAATCATGGTGGTTTTAAAAATAACAAACAAAACTTGCATTTTAATCCCTTTGTTCTATGGTTTTCCATATTAGACACTTTGGATGGCAGGCGAAGTAATCTGACACATTTTCAAAAGTACATACAATAGTTCAGAGGAGAATATTTTGTTTAATTTGAGGGACGATGACGAACGCCAAGTGACGAGAAAAGTTGTTAACTTGGCAATTTGAGCTACGTGCGGTAAAAATGAGACGAGAATGCACGCCATGGTAAAACGAAAAAAAAAATTAATCTACACCGACTTACAACAATTCATTGACCCTTAAGTTATATGTGTGAGTCACCTTAAAAAAGGTAGGATTCATGATTTTAAGATGCGATAACATTTTAGATCTGACTTCATACATTACATTACATATCTACAATGGTTGGTACATACTTTCGATATTGTGGCCTATGATTTAGAGGTCCTCAAAACAAGAAGATTTACATGACAACACATTAGATGTTGATTTAATAATACATTTTACATACATATTAAACATAACTAAACTGGTCCATACCATTATGTGGCGCGAATTCAAACCGATATCTGAGGGTTTTATGTCTAAGAAGTGTTTAAAGTTTTAATGATACATTTCTGCTCTATGAGTGATTCTTTATTTTTTTAATGACTTAGAGACAACCAATTTGGTTGATGATTTTTAGTTTGTTTTTAAACTTTAAAAGATCAAGTGCTTCCATGAAAAACGGAGATATTAATTTCATAACCAGATATCACGAGTTACTTTCGAAAGTCAACAAAGTACACTGCGAATGTTAACTACATGACACACAATGATGTAACAGTTAAATCTGGTTTTTCGGTGTGAGCCAATGCTCCGTGTTGAAGGCCGTACCTTGACCTATAATGGTTTACTTTTATAAATTGTTACTTGGATGGAGAGTTGTCTCATTGGCACTCATACCACATCTTCCTATATCTATTTCACGAAGCGACACAAAAATTAAACATCCACTCGGTTAGAATATGACGTAAGGTTGGAATAACTGTACTGAATAAGCGTTGACCATATATACATTGTTGTCATATTGTATTCAAATTTATCGTTATTTACTAAATTTTCCTTTGATCTTACTGATTTCCTATCTCAGCACAGTCGAGTGATATGAAAAATTATCGCTAGAAACTAAGGGGGCACGTGCCTGTTGTCAATGAAATTAACAACGTCGTCATGTAAAATAGCGATAAACAGATTATCATTGGTCATCTCAACTCGATTGCTTTTCTCACTTTCGCCGTACCGACGATAATCTATAAATACAAATTGCTCTTACGTTTGTCCTTTACAACGTCTGTCCAATACTTCCTATATTATAAAAATAAATATTAACATTTACTTTATCGGCAATTAACACTGTTCTTCAGTGTTTCTATGAAACCATCTCCTCTACAAAAACGAATCAATAGCTAAAATGTCATCCATCTGATTAAAAGACACATCTACCTCTTTTAGATGGATGTATATATGACAATTGTATACGACTTTAGTCTAAGGTTTATTTTGTCAGATTTTATGGACTTTCTACATTTTGAAGTTCCTTGAAGAAATACTGTGATTGCTGAACTCTACAATTTGATGACAACTAAATATGTTTGCGTTTTACTACATACCAAAATATATTTCAACCGAGGATTGCGTGACTCACACAGATATGGTTTTCTTTCATGTTCATCACTGTCATTGTCGCCATAACCTTTTAGTGAAGTAAGGTAATATTTTACCAAAGTTCAATTTTTTAAATTTGTTTAAGATAATGTATAGATAAAAGTGTAAAGCAAGTCAGACTATCACTCAAATAATGCATTCTGAACATGTCATGATTTAGTTGAAGCATTTAGTGTAAAATGTCCAGTCAAGATCAACAGACTTGACAACATGTTGACCCCTAGCAACGAACTGACATTCTCTGGTTTTACGATTCATGTTGATTCCCATACAATCTTGTAATGATTCACATCCTAATGCGCAGCTTAGTTCACTGGGTTTCGTTGTAATGGATAGTAAGGTCATATCTCCATATGTTCCATTTACACCACAGTACTGTCCATTGAACAAAGCTGAAAAAGTTCAATCACCATTATAAATCAGAGATCTAAGATACCAAAGGGACATTAAAATCTCTAAAATAGAAAAATAAACAACGCAATGACAATAAACGAAAGCCGATAAAAAAACAATAAAATTCACAAAACACTACATTCAAAAATGATAGCAACACGAACTCCACTTAAAAACTTTGAAGTGATATCTTTATCTCCGAAAGGGATAGAAGGGATAGGAGATACTGGCACCCGTCGTCTTCCTCATTGTAAGAACAAATGCGGTGATATTATAATCCAGTTAGTGGATTTGATTGTGGTAACGTTATAACTGGCTATCTGAATATTGTGAACACACTTGGTAAAGTCTATTAGTTATTATCTTAAATTTCTAGGAATATGATTGGTTAAAAGGAACCGCGTGGAGACCGTGTATATTCCATATAAGGATAGTAGGCGGCGCTTATTTTAATACACGGTTAGTAGTGGTGTTACGTCCCGTTATAAAAAACCACACGGTGCTGAGGAAAAATCTTAAAGGTTTCAACAGACGATGGAATTGATGATGAACGATTGAAATAAATTCATAAAACACATTCAAAGCTTACAATTTGTTATTTGTTGGCATTTGATTTTGTATAGAACAATGGAAGTAGGTTCGTAATACTAACGGTAATGGTGACTTAATCACTTTGATAGGCCACTAGTCTAATGATAGGCCACATGTTAAGATAGTCGGTAAGATAAATTCGTTACATAGTGTGCTAGTGAACTAATACGATATATATAGGGTCAGTAAATTCCATATGGGGATTCGAGCTAGCTCTCACCCCACATGGAATTTACTGACCCCATATATATCGTATTAGGTCACTAGCACACTATGTAACCAATATAATAGGAATGAACTGCTGTTTAGAGTAGGTATAGATTTTTGATCGTACTGATTTATGATGTACAAAAATCTTAAACTGACAGTATTGGAGAGTTTTAGAAAATATCTTCTTTCCGTGGCATCTTTTCCAAAATGTTAAAACAACCATTTTTGTATTTAGGTATAGACACGTAAAAAATAAAATAAAATAAAACACTCTTTTCTATTGATGTTCTTTATCCACTATTTTTTACACCCAAGGATCACACAATCGTACATTGGAATATTTTGGCTGTAGTAATATTTTTGTTTAATTGACTATTTGAAATAAATTTTAAACACATACAAAATAAATGTTTTACCAAAAAGATAAATACAAGCTTTCGATAATCACAGGTATAACCTTAAACGTTATAATAACAAACAAAGACATAATTATCTTAATGATAAGAGGCAATTACAACAGTTCTATCATGTGGAGGATAAATTAATCATATTTTATTCAAATGATACTTCTCGGTTATAAGATCGATTTATCACTGTAACAAAAGACAAACATGATAAATAAAAAAAAAAAAAAAAAAAAAAAAAAAACAACACGTTATAAATGTCATGCGTTCAATGCTCTTTTATGGATTTACTGTCATCGGGAAAGCTCAAAGACGAATATTAGAATGCCAAGGATGTATAAGGACCGAAAACGTTGAAGAGCTATTAATAAAATGTAACTAAAAAATTGCCAAATCCATCTGAGGCTAATTTTGCCTGAGGGAGTTGAAGCCTTAGTTTCGGTATAATTTCTAACTCTATTACCTTTTCTTGTTTCGGACGGATTAAACAATGAACAACATTAAGTATGCGGGTAGTGGAAACCGAGGACCATTTTTCACTCACAGATTTTATTGGACTCGTGTTACGTTACTCAATTTAGTTTTCTGTGACGTATTTTGTATTGGATTATTGTTTCTTTGTTCATGCTTTGTTTGCCAATAAAGGTATGTTCATTTTCAATTATTATTGTTGATTATCCCCTTAGAATGGTCTCCCTTTTTATTTTTTGTCTTAAAAAAAAACCCCAGAGGAAACATATTCATAGGAATTAATACAATCGAACATTAACAACACTATACATATAGGAACAAACACTAACAAGATGAAAAAATCTGCCTCACGTATTAGGAATTAATTTCTTCCAAGAAGCACTTTTGATATAATATTGCAACATGTGCAAATACGACAGTCTTCTTAATGATTTAAAACAGGTGAAAGTAAGCAGATAGTCATCTGTCATGACCATACATAGTACACCTTTGTTTTGGGGACTTAGATTGCCAGGCTTGAAGTATCGCTTGAAGTAGCATTCGATACTTCATAAGCAATTTATCGATCCATTCCGTGTTACTTCTAAACATATTTATATATATAATGAAATAAACGGAAACTTTTTTTTTTATTTTGCATTTCATTCTTAAATATATACTGAAATTCCTGTATTCTATTACATGTATTCAAGCTATTTATTCTCGTAGATTGTGCAAATATTCACTCTGTGTACAAAACATAAAAGTATCTTTCATAAAAGGGAATAAGTAAGAAAACGTTTCTTATAACTAAGTTTTCTCATAAGAAATAAGGTTGTAACGACTTACAAATATAACTATTTAAACTTATTAATACTTACAAGCTTAAGAATTGACAATGAATGTGTTGGCTACTGTAAATCGAACAATTTATCAATAATTATTGGAACTGACTGAAATGAATTGTTTACTAATTCTCAACATTCAGACAACGCTTACTTATTTTTTTTTTATTTAATACATTAAAACCAAATAACTTACAAAAATGCTCCACAATCCATGTTCCGCCAGCTCCCCAACCGGTCATAATTCCGACGCCTTGTATATCTATAGGTGATGTGTCAGTCCAGTTCACGAGAATTCCATCTTTTTCTGACCTTAAAATTATCCAATCTGATAACCCCCAATTAAGTTCAAACATCCTGTGCTCTTCACAGCTTAACACATCATCAAATCCATTAAACACAAATTGTCGTTTTATATTGTGTCTAATTCTACGTAGGAATATTCTGTTGTCTCTGTATGATGTGATGCATATTTCATAAAATTCGGGCGATTGCAGGTTGATTGCACCAGAAAGTAAAATAAAGGCCGCTGCACATGTTTTAATTCGAAATTTTAGTGATCTTCTGTATGCGGGAAATATCTGGAATGTTGATAAACTGGTGTAATAGTTAGAAATATTTGAGTCCTGTAATCAACCGCACCACTGTTTGCAGTTTCAATCCGTACTTCTTCAAAACTGTTGCCTGAAATTACAATATACATCTAATTATATTGACATTATTTAAGCGTACATACTTTGATTAATAAATACAGTGTGACTAGGTATTTAAAAGAATAGTAGTGATATCCCACAAAATTGTGGAATATCACTACATGCATAAGGTAGATACATTTTTTGGTGCTTCCATATTGAAAACACTATAATTAAATTGGGTATAGGACTATTGCTACATACTTGGACCTTACTTATCTTCAGTAAAAGTCTATAAATATACTGGGTTCCTTTAGGCTGTGCATAGTGTATAAATTCGTAGCAACCAATACATGTACGAATGAGAACGTTAAACCTGATACCTCATGTAGGGTGAGTAGGTATCAACTTGCAAATGAAGAAAATATTTCAAAAGTTAAGTTGAAAAATTCACTCAAGTTCGTCATATAAGAAGTTCGCTATGCTATCTTATTATGTCGCTTTTGGACACAGTTACAGTTTTCGACACTCAACGAACCGGATACTTTTTGAAAAACGTTATCTAATCTTTAGTCTATCTTATTCAATATATTAACGTAGGAACAATCAATTGTTGTGGGATATCGATTTTTATTACTTAAATTTATTAAGGGCAATCGTATTCAGTCGATACGATCGTGTCACAGTTGATCAACTCAATCGATTGTTTGCTTCACTTTACTAAAGTGTACGATCATAAATAGCAATCTTATTGAATCGATATGTTTGAGCCTCAGGTGATCCATTCAATCAATTCTTTTACTTCAATTTGGTAGGGGCATTATCGTATCAATTGTATTTAATCGATACGATTGTGCCACATTTCATCCATTACTTCAATTATCTACTTGCACAATCGTACCAATCGATTCGGCCCTGCAACAGTTGATCAAATCAATCAATCACACGAGTTTGAATACTGTGTATTCATTTTTTTTTGTGAAAATCAATTTTTTGGTCTGAATAAAAACTTGCATTTTCATGGATAATTTATTTCGTGGTTTTACATATGCATAAACCTGAGTGAAAGTTTGAAATTCGTTGAACATTCGTGTATCCACGAAATCAACGTACTGGTATCCAACGAAAAATAATGGGAGGGAGTACGATATAGTAGCAAAGGGGTGATACTTCACCATACTTTTGCGTCTCTATGGCCAACGCTTCGTACCGGTGTTCTTTAAAAAAAAAATATTAGTGTATTATTTGGTCATTCGAAGACAATTTCTTCTGTTTTGACAATAGGGAAAAGGAAAAGGCAATGCTATGATTGTGTAAATAAATAATTAAATAGTATTTTTATATTAATCAAATACCCTAACATTTTGTGCTATGTAATATTCAATATTTCATTAATATATCAAAAAGATATATCGGTTGACAAATATGAAATTCCATGTCATTTTTCTGTCACAGTCATGTTTTATTGTTTAAATTCACTGCCTGGTTTTCCTTGTTGTGTTTGAAAAAATCTGAAGAGAGAGTTACAGCCTTTTTGTGCGTTAAGAACCTTTGAAACAACTAAAAAGAGAGGCAAAAGATACAAAAGGGACATTTAAGTCGAAAATAAACTGACAACGTCATGACAGTACACAAAAGACAACATAGAAAACTTAAGACTGATCAACAGGAACCCAACCAAAAGCTGGGGTTGATCTCAGGTGCCCTGGAAGGGTAAGCACATGTCGTGTTACTCCTTTAAGATATGTTGATAAGTTACATAAAGTGATATGACATCACGCAATAGCGGATTGGTAATTGACTCTTGAGATAAATTTGAGGGGGTCTGAATAAAAATCCATCGATTTTTTTTAAATATTTGTCAAAATGAAATGTAGTTATTTTCATTTCCAAAAAAATATGATAAAAAGTATGGGTTACCGAGCCTTTTTTACTCTTCAGGTTTTGCAAAATGCCAGATTTGTAATAAAAGATTATGCATGGAAAACACAATTTTGTTTTTGATTAAAACAAAACTACACAATTTTAAGATAAAATATAAGGAGATAGCTCTAATAATATGCTTTCAGATAAGATAAGACATCATGTACCTTTATTTTCCAGTTGCAGTTTGTAGAAGATATTTTCTGCTTTCCGTTAAGCAAACAACAATCAATTAATCAACATTAGAGATTTGCTTTATATCTAGATTATTTATTGATACAGACTGACTTTCAATCTATGACAAACGTGATAGTTTCAACTTTTCCCTTGTCAATTTTTAATGTCATAGTTCTATAATTCCTTAAGAACGATCGTATTGCATTTTAATATTCTGATTGGTTGTATTTCGCTTAAAACGGACTCCCAATAACAGGAATATGCTATTTTACAAAAACAAAAACATCCTTAATCAGGGATTTTTTGGGTAAAAAACTAAAATCGACACAATATTAACTGTCACCGACTATCAAAAATTAGTTGACCTATTGATATATATTGTGCCTTATTTCTCATATAAAGTATACTGTTATTTCAAGACGAATTTACAACAAAAACAAAATTGGGCATGTAAATATTTCTATAACTAAAAATGTTGGTATGTAAACATTTTTATAAGAACAAATATGAGTATGAAAATATCAAATACAAATAAGAGTTTTATAATTAAATATAAACCAATTTATATGTGGGTTTGTAAACAAATGGACCATTTGACTTTTTTTTTTGGGGGCTGGGTTTTATATCAAGCCAGCCAGATTTTTTTTTATCATGCAAACCGAGCAAGAATATTTTTTTTCGGTCAATCCAAATTAAGATTTTTTTTTTTTTAAAGTGCAAGGTATAAAAGTTGGCTACACAGAAGAATCTTTATTTTGGAAGTCCCTTAAAACTGAATCAGAGGCTGTGTCCCTTTTTATTGAAACAACACACGATAAAGTAGGAGATTTGTTTGATACGGCAAATCAGTCAGAAGTATTAAGGAGTGAAGTTTAAGGCAAAAAAGAATGAGACATAAAAATTCAAAAAAGGCAATGAGGAAGAAGCTTTATAGAACAGATAAGAAGATCAGAGAAAGTAACAAAAATGCAACACCTACATGTATTCCTACCTGTTGTTCTTACACTGTACCTAGAGATGATGAAAGGATGACTTGTAAATTGGGTGTATGTGTATCAACCTCATTTTGTATGAGATACAGACATCTTCCATACTAAACCTGACTTGTATTTCCTTTAAAAGTTTTGTTGTTCATCTTTAACATGTTTAATTCATAGTTTCTGGAATATGTGTTCCTTCACAATATTTATAATACATTTGATGTGTTCTTTGAGTTTTAAAGTCTCAATGTATTGTATTTATTCTGGTATGCAATGTCAATGTCCTAAAAATATCAGATTATGTGGACATGTAAGAGGCACTGAGTATTTTTCCATTTACATGTTTGTGCAACAAACCATTCATTTAGACAAGTAATACATATACATCAATAATGAATAGAATGGGGTAAGTTGAACAAGATCCTGACACAAAATCAAAACATGTACACGCTTGTATTGCTGTTCTTCATCTTGAAAATTACAGTGAGATCTTCAACATGAAGAAATCATTCTAGCCTCAATGTGTAACAAACCATTTATTTTTACAAGACAATTACATGTAATACATGTTTCAAGACAGCCCCTAGCAGAATTCTTTGCTAAAGTCAATATCGTCATAATTGTACCATTGGAGACGGACAGATGCGAGGCAATATGAACAATTTAATATGAATAGCTGGCAAAGAAATCTAACAAATACTGTATTGCCCGACAATTTCACTTATACATTAATATAAAACGAGACAAATATAAAGTAAAACACAGGGTAAGTTACTAGATGTGGTATATAAACAGTGAAGGTTTTTATACCCCTCACAAATGAAGTTTTAGGTGGTTGGGGGGGGGGAGTATTATGGATTAACCAACTGTGTCCTGTCTTGTCTGTTGGTTTGTCCATAGATCTTGAAAGTGAGGTACTAGTACACTTCAATGTGTGGATGACCCTTTCAGCGAGCGAAGAAAAAAAATACATCATACAAGTCATGCTTGCTGAAGATGAAGCCAGAATATTTTTTTTAGCAACTGAATAGGCTAGATTATTTTTTTTTGTCAAAAAGAGGTCAGATTATTTTTTTTTCAAACCCCCTCAGCCAACTTTGCTATCATTTATAGGTCTCTTTTGGTCAACTGTTTCGGCTCTTATACATACTTGGCTTTTATATATTAGGCAGTGAGCATTTCTGATGAAGGGTTAACCAAGAAAATCGTTTTTAATCCATGAAATGTATGATGTGTGTTTTTTTCTAAAAGAAAAAAATTATTTTAAATAATTATATGATAAGTAGTTTAGATAAAACAACATCATATAATCGTATTCCGTTCCTAGTTTCAAAAGTTATATTTTATTTGCCAAACAAAGATTCGTTGTCCATTTCATTTATTCATAATTTAATATATATCTGATAACGAAAGTCATAAAACTTTTAATGTTACTTTACCATATCCAACTGTTACCAATACAGCGAACTTAAACACCATTGTGGTAATCATCTTTCCCCAATTCGTATAGCTCCAAAAACAAAGACAATTAATACGAATTCTTTGCTTCTGTTATCCTTTAATATAAACGAATTCGTCAATCACTTCGATTATATATTATACACACCACAGTTCATTGCGCAACACTTTAATAATTCAGTTTCCTTTTAAAAAAAGAACATGATTGATTTCTTTAACAAATGATTATATTTTCATAGCTATGATATTCAAAAATTTATAAACACATTTTTTATTTAAGGTATGTCTGTAATATTTTATCTGTTTATGAAGCGATCACATGTAAAAACAAGTGGTGCACACTAAATAAAACGCGAAGCTGTTTACCTGAAAGTGTGTCCCACATTTGTAAGGTTATTTCGAAAATATAAGTAAAAAATACGTTGATGAAGTCACGGTCACATGACAAAATTATGTTAATGAGCTGAAAGACAAAACACTTCCAGCCTATCAGAAGACGTGATACACACAAAATTAAGTTGTCAAAAAAAAAAAGAAGATACCAATAGGAAAAACTGTACAATAAATAAGTCCTATAAATACAGACAATATGGTCAAAATAGAAAAAACGCAAATATATATAAACAATTACATTAAAAAACACAGAAAAACCAAAGTTTCAGCAAAAAACAGGGTGATCTGAAGTGCTTCAAGAAAGGTAAGCACTGTCTTCTCCGTTTAGGAAATATGTTACTAATTTCAATTAAAAATACGTCGACAACTTTTATATCTTTTATCCAAAGCGATGATGCTTTGCTTGTGATAATATGTAATTGGATAATATAATGTAGGTTGCACTTTGTAAATACAGCTGTTTCTCAAACCACGCTTCTTTTGAGGAGATATATAATATTCATAGATAATTAATTTTGTTTATGTACTGGTTCCCGAATATGATTTCTATGTTTTTATCTCGTAGAAACATAACTTGGGAATGTTACCAGTAAATATACATATTCATTGTGATCAAGTTAAAATCTGTGGAAATCCTTAAATCAAGGTAGGGGTACCATACAATTTTAATGTAAGTTTAAACTCATAGAAGTTCGGGCATATAAACGTTGAAAATATGCCGCACAGCCCTATATTTTGACCTCTGAAAAAAATTGTAGTGCATATGAACTTTCTACGATATAATTGTTTTCAAAACTTCATAGTAAAAGTGGTAATGTTTTAGCCGTGAATGGAGTTCCTATGGGAAATTGCATTGTTGATATTTACAGAAATGCAACCTGTGTGTTTTAAACGCAGCAATGTGCAATGTACATGTTAAACAAGATCTCAGTATTTGAATAAAAGAATACACTGCAAGAAATTATCTGAATATCTATAACTTGAAATATCAATACTACATCGATTATGTATATATTTCCAGAAAGTATTTGGCTAAAATGTAATTAGGATCTTAATCCATAAGTGATAAATTATGTAAAATGATTTCAAGAAAACTGAAGCATTTTAGTAGATGAATCTTTCATGTTTGTTGAAACAAAGTGCATCATAAAAAATCAAGTGATTTTGATTGCTCCATGGAGTATTGTTAAAAATATACTTATGTAAAAATAAAAGAAAATGAGCTGAAGTGTGCATCCTTCTTAAAACTGACAAAAGCTACATAACTTTCTTAAAACAGACGCTACTAAAAGAGGGAAGGTTTACTCTTTATAGCTTCAGATAAATTTTAATTTAAAAAAAAAAAATTTGAACATAAGATGTTTTACCTTAAACTATATATATTTTCAGTTGAAAAGAATCGAAGCCTATTGCACAAATACTGAATATTACTCTTAATGGAACATTATAGGACTATTGCACTTATTTGTTCAGTATTGTCATGAAAAGTATACAATATGACTATTGCACTTATATTGCTGTGAATATAATTACTGAAATAGTATTGCTTCTTATTATACCTCAGTATGTATTTTCTTTGTAAATTTATAGAAATATTTATCGACTTTTAAAGACTTTGTCTATAAAACTATTTACTGGGCTGGAAGCAAACATTTTCACATAAACAGACTTTTTTTTCTGGTTAATAGATTCGAAAACTATTACTAGAAGCCATCATTTCCATACTGACACTTATAAACTGCCTATTCAGACCAATACCAAAGTTAATGTCCTCCTTGACACCAGATATTTTATGTTGGGGAAAAAGTTGAATGTCTCTGGGGACAATAAACCTGCTTCTGTCCTCATAGCCAGTAAACAAGTGAATATTACCCTGAATAGAAAATTAAAGGTCAATTCCACTTATATTGTTTAAAAATTACCCAGAATAGATCATAGTAGGACAATTCTACTATAGACGAATATTGTTGAGTCTTGCCCTGAAAGAATGTTAACTAACATTGTTGAAAATTGCCCTGAATGACTATAAACTAATATTGTGGAACGTTGCCCTGAATGACTATAAACTAATGTTGTGGAATGTTGCACTGAATAAAATGTTATAGGACTATACACCAATATTGTTAAACGTTGCTCTAAATAGAAGAATATCATAGGAATAGTAACATCTAAATTGTTGAATGTTGCCCTGAATAAAATATTATAGTACAATACACAAATATTGTTGAATGTTGCGCTGAATCATGGCTTCTAATAGGGTCCTATTTGACAGACATTATGTGACACTACCGACAAAGTCCATCATGTGTAAGGCTGACGTGAACATCAGATAATGGTTTTTCATTTTGACATAATGCGCTAAATCATGGCTTCTTAAAGGGTCCTATTTGACAGACATTATGTGACACTACCGACAAAGTCCATCATGTGTAAGGCTGACGTGAACATCAGATAATGGTTTTTCATTTTGACATAATTCAGGGCAAAAAATGTAAGTAATCTTTTTGGCTTGATATATTCTTTGGAACAAGCTCTGCCCTGAATAAAATAATAAATCACACCAGCTTGTGAGTACAATAAGATTCTATTACGGATATACATGCAACACTATTCATACGATTACCTCTAAATTGTGTAACGGTACATAAATCTTATGACCAAAGAATGACAAAAAGCATGTTTGCTTATATTGTCATTTCAAAAAAATTAACATTAATTGTCAATATAAACTGTGAAGTAAAATTGGTAGAGTTAAATGTTATACAGTAAATTTTTTATGTTCTACATGGAACATCAAGTTACTCTATAAAAATTACAGTCCGTGATTGGTCTAAACTTCCCACTTACACCGTTCCAAATTGCTCATTACACCATTCCCTTTCCTCCATTGAATCACTCACAATATTGCACTGTTCAAATTAATCAATAACTAACCAGTTATACTGCCAGCTATCAGGCCAACAAGCATTCATGTGAACACAAAAAGCAATGTCTGTGTAAAAAAACTAACATATTCAATGGCCTGTATAGACTCTGAAGTAAAGTTGTCCCACTCAGTTTCTTCTAAACTATCTTGCTGAAAATTCTCAAATAAATTACAAAAATCATAATTATATACAATTTTAGTAACAGTTATGTAATAAACCTATTTTACATGGTATTAAACAAGTTTCTATGGTAACTAAAAATACACCAATACAACGCCACCGGAAGTCACAATACGTAAATAATATTGCAAAAAGCTATGTGGGTCACCGGCGGACCAAAATGATAAATATCAAGGATAGTGATCATTAACATCTGCAAAATATTGAAGACGTTGAACACAAATACTATAAGGAATTACAATGATGATGTGAAAACAGTTGCCAAAACGTAAAAATATTGTTTTTAAGGAAAAATCGTCCTAAGTGACACCTGGATTCTTCTGCGCATGTCCGTACATTTCATTCATAAAATTCAAGCAAGGTGCGTGAAGTTACTACAGTTGCTTAAGTTGGATCTTCACAAAAAATACAAGACATTTCGTTTCAAAAATCAACATATAATGACAGATAGATGTAATAATTGAACGTATAAACTTTACAATACAGAGAAGTTATCGTTATCGATTTACAATCAACTGAAAGTCAAAATTGGATTCAACCAAGCGTGATGACCGCATGTCCTAAATAGCAGACGACATTTAGTTGTGGATTATTACTAACTGGTAAATTATAAACATGAATGTAAGATTGTTTATTAAATATTCAAATGACAGTAATTCAATATTTCTAGAAAAATCATAACATTGTAATTGTTCTAACTCTACTTAATTAAATGTGAATTAGAACTTATTTGCTTCAATTATGAATATGATTCAGACTAGTATAGTACATGTTATTTCATACAGTTACTGTTTCCTACATAAAAGGACTTTCATAAAATTTCATAATATTAAACAATTTGCTTTATTGATACCAATTAAAACATACATCAAAAATATCTTATCCATGTCTATCTAGACTTACATGTATATCACACATGTCACTATAAAATACATGTACCCAGGCTCTGTACTCTACATTTGACCCCCTTTTCAATTTTTGCAAAACCTACCATTTAAAGTTTTGAATTTTTGTCTATGCCTTAATTGCATACACTTCTTAAAAAGAAAAATAGACTTAATATTTTAAAAATTATTTCAAAACTGAGTGAAATTAGTTTTCTCATTAATACCATCTATGATTATAACACAAATACATGGTAATATATTAAATTATGTAAAAATTATAGATAAATATATTCTTTTTATATAATATTTTTCAGATACATCAGAAGTTTCACCATTATGACCATCAGCACGAGGGCGGTAGATACGAGACAGACATATATATATATATATATATACGAAATGTGAAAAATTACTGAACATTACGAACAATGTGGAACATGGCTAAGAACCGGAGTTTTCTGAAGGAAAATTTAGTTACCATGTAAACAGTACCAATTTATTTAAATATAAGTTCAAAAATACACCCAAATTTTTTCATTTAACTTTTGACACTCGAAAGCTTTGACTATATCTAATATAAATAACTTCTAAACTTTTCAACTTTCCATGAATTTCAAAGATAAATTTTTAATCTAAATATTTTTTAATAACTTTTAATCTTAACCTTAAATTACTTTTGATATTAACAACCCAAATAAACAATACCTTAAAATTTCCATTAAAAATATAAAATTATATCTATATTAAATCTAAAATTAATTGTCTTTAACTACCACGGACTTTAACTTCTGTTTCTTTTGTGTACCTGCAGCTGTGTTTCTATTGTAAGGGGTGGTTCTGGCGTTAGTTGTAGGAATCCGGTTTTGTAGGTTGTTCACTTTATTAAGGCGGTCAAGCACTCTCTGCTGTCTATTTATAATACGCTCTTGTTGCCTAAACAGGCCTCTTAAAAACGAGATGTCTGAGGACAAGGTTGTGACAGACCTGTTAAGGTGCCCCAACTCTTGTAAAATTAATTGTTGGCTCTTAGTAAAATTTGCCAGGGCCTGAATTACTTGATGATTTAAATCCTCATCTGTTTTCTTTGTGTCATTTGGTATGGCAGGCCTTGCATCAAGGTTGCTACATGTACTTGGCGGATCCTGCCCCAGCAGCTGTGGCAAGATACATTCCATCTCCCTTCATCCTTTGACATGGCTACCGCCTCCCTTTCAAGGACCTTCCTTGTAGGGGAGCCAATCTCTGGTGAAAATACTTCGTAATCATGACAGTCATTCACATCTATTGGTAAATAAGATGAAAAATCAGCTGTGGTGGTAGTGGTCTTATTAGTAGATGGAGATGGTATGGTTAAGGATTGATCTAGAGGTTCGGCAGTATAGAAATGAGTTGCTGAAGGCATTGTTGACATCTGAAAAGTTGGAGCTGATGGTATGGTGGATTGTTGTGGTTGACAGGTTGTTGTAGTAGTTGGATATAATGATGACATATATGGTACTGGCAAATGAGTATGAGCTGTAGCAGTTGGAAAATAAGACATGGGTTGTGGTGAAAGATGACTGGCAGGTATGGTAGATGACATGGTAGGCAGATGCTGGTAGGAAGAATGCGGTAGGCTTGCAGGTGTGGTAGATGACATGGTAGGAAGATGATGGTAAGAAGGCAGTATGCTGGCAAGAGTTGTTGTGGATGACATGGTAGGCAGATGATGGTAAGAAGGCGGTATGCTGGCAAGAGTTGTAGTGGATGACATGGTAGGCAGATGATGGTAAGAAGGTGGAAGGCTGGCAGGAGTAGAGGCCTGAGGCAATGACAAAGAGACCAAGGGTGACACTGGCTCGCCACGGGACTTGATTGCCCCAAAACCGGCACTCTCACTATGTGTCAAGGGCACATAGTCCCTTACTGTAGTGTTGAATAGGTGGGGTCTCCTTTAAGTAGGCCAGGTCCCCAAGGTATTTATTGCATGCTATTGGCGTTTCCTTCTGGCGGAGATGAGGCACAAATGAAATCAGGTGCCTGTCCAAATTCTTTCTGTCGTTGCATCTGAACATGCACGAAGTGCAGTAGAATCTAGCTTTATTTAACGCTAGATGTCTTAAAAATATTGGCCTCTACCCTATTCTTCTCTGCGAGGAAAGATTCTGGGTAAATGCAGTACATACATTTATATGCCAGACCTCGTTAACACTTTAATTGGTAAGCCATCTGAAAGCACAAAAGAGGCAGATTTTGAGTCACTTGTACAAATATTTGCCAAGGACTCGCCTATGTTGCCTTCTTGTACACACCAACATACTAAAAAAAAATTCTTATTTTGAAATTTATGATGCAAAATATAAATATATATATATATTCATATATACATTTTTTGTTTATTCATTTCCCTGATAGATTCTTGTCAACATCATTAAACTTTGACTACATTAAAAGTACACATGACCTTTGATTTCAGTTCATGTTACTTTATTCCTTGACTTTACTGAAGGAAGGGTTTAGCTTTGGTAGTATGCCCAGTTTTCTTAATATAATTATTATTATACATTGTCAAACTTTATGAAAATGATAATTTTATTCAACAAGTATTTACATCAGACTTTAGTCCAAACATAAATTCAGATTTATAATATATACATTTAATATTGGTCCATGTTTACATATTTGCAAACATTTAAAATTTTATTTCAACTAGAAAATAATATTCATATGATACACTATTAGTAAAAAACTAAATGAAATTTTAGTCTGAATCCCCAGTAAGGGTAATATATAACAAGAAATAAAGTTTTGATCCACTTTGGTATTTTGGTATATTTTCTCCAGTATACTGTTTTAACTTGTCGTGATTCACGACTTTTCTTAGACCACTTTCATCTACTTAAATTTAATAATCTATATCATTAAATGTTCTTGTTATCAGACATGGACCAGTGTACAATGCCTGTAACTTGGGACTTGTTCCCTTTTTGTTTTCCTAACATGCACCATACTTTGTCATTTACTTCGAAAATGGTTAGATTTGACTTTTTGTCATAATAATCTTTTCTTCTTTTTGCATTTACTTGCAAATGGGCTCTAGCAATTTTATGTGCTTTTTGAAGACTGTTTCTAAGATTTTGTACATGTTCTCCATAGTTGCTAAAATTTTCCTTTATAAGTGTTAAGGGAATACCCCCTTTTAATATTTCATGTGGTAATCTTATCTCTCGAGCCAATAGCATAAGATTAGGGGTTAAGGTAGTGGATTCATTGGATGTGGCTCTGTATGCCCCAGCCAAGCATCCCAAATTTTGGTCCCATTTGGTTTGTTCCTCTTTTATATATGATTTAATCATTCCTAGAACAGTACGGTTAAATCGTTCACATTGTCCGTTTCCCTTTGGATTTCTAGGAATGGTTCTAGTTTTACAAATTTCTAAAATCTCACAGAGCTCTTTGAATCTGATCGGAATGAAGGGACAAAGGACATTCATATCGACATATTACGTCGTTTAAAATATGGTTTGCACAAGTTGTAGCAGTCTGGTCCTGTATAGCAAATATGTCAACCAACTTGGTAAAATGACAAGTTATTGTTAAGTATATATTTGTTACCTCTTGGGGTAACAGGGAATGGGCCCATTATATCTGTGGCAAGTCTATCCCAAGGTGCACCAGTAGGCATACTACCTGAGGGAGCCCTTGCAGTTTTTGATGGGGGTTTATTTGCCCCACAAACTTCACATTTTGCAATCCAAACTCTGACACCTTCCCTCACCAAACCAATAAAATCTTTGAAGCAATTTTATTGTGTTTTTTTCTCTTGCCTTTATGGCCAGATATAATTGCATTATGTATGCAATGTAAAACTTCAGATTTTAATTTTTCTGGAGTTAAAAATTGTAAATACTGTCCAGTGTTATTTTGTTTCTCAAATTTTCTAAACAGGAGTAAGACTGTCCCGAAGACGATAATAATGTCCAGTAGCTGGACTATTACTTTGTCAATGTCACATGACTTTTTGTCTGATATTTTCCATCTGAGAATAGGGCCAACATCTTCATCTTTATTTTGAAGTTCTTTTAATTTTTCATAGGTATGACCAATGTTCCAAACTGTACATTCATTTTCCTGGTCAGTTTGTTTTCTAGTTTTGACTGCATTTAAAACAGTTTTGGTGATTGTTTCTTTATCATTTATTTCAATTTGATTATCAGAAAAGAATGGTTTCGAGGTACTTAACATATTTTGGGCTCTTCTAGTACATTTTTACACGGTCCACATGATAGATATTCCATGTTATCATTTAATGGGCAGTCACAATCTTTAGGATTTAAACATCTCGACATAAAATCAGCATTGCCATGTTTAGGACCTGGTCTGTATTGTATAGTGAATGTGAAATTAGAAAGAATTTCAATCCATCTTGCTATACGACCAGTTGGTTCTTTTAAACTAAAAAGCCATATAAGTGCTTGGTGGTCTGTACGTACTGTAAATGTTCTCCCTAAAAGGTATTGCTTGTAATACTCTACGAAGTACCTAACTACTAACAACTCTTTGTCAGTTATGCAGTAATTTCTTTCTGCTTTGTTCAAAGTTCGACTACCATAAGCTATTACTTTAAGATCACCATTTTGAACTTGCTGTAATACTGCGCCAATAGCGTCATCACTGGCATCCGTGTCAAGTATGTATTCACCTTCATCTCTCGGATATGCTAATATACCTGGACTTACAAATTGTTGCTTTAGATGTTCAAAGGCTACCTGACAGTTTTCAGACCATACAAATTTTGAAGACTTTTCAGTTAATTCTGTCAATGGTTTAACTAAATCAGAAAAATTTCTGAAAAAGCGCCTATAATAACTCCCAAGGCCTAGTATATGTCTTACACCTTTTACTGTTTCCAATATTTTTGTAATATTATCAGGGTTTGGTTGTATGCCTTGTTCAGACACTACATGGCCCAAAAATGTAACCTCAGATTTTTCAGGTTTCAATTTTAAACCAGCTTCTTGAAGTCTTTTAAGGACAATATCTTATCTTTCTAAATGTTGGGAGAAATTGGATGAAAATAAAATGATATCATCTAAATATATCAATAAAATTTGCCACTGAAGACCACTAAGGACCAACTTCATCAGTCTTTGGAAACAAGCTGGTCCATTTGTGAGTCCAAATGGTAAGGTTTTGTATTCATATAACCCGTATTTAGTTACAAATGCAGTTTTGGGAATATCTTAGTTTCTGACGGGAATTTGATTAAAACCACTGGTCAAATAAAAGTACTAAATATAACGCCACCAGCAACAGTATCCAAGCAATCCTGAATGCGGGAAAGAGGCCATGCTTCGGGTTTTGTAACCCGGTTTAAGATTCTGTAATCACAGCACGCTCTAACCTTCCCGTTTTTCTTTAATACTAATACAAGGGGGTTTGACCAAGGGGATGTTGACTTCTGAATTATTCCTTGGTTCGTCATTTGGTCAATCAACTTTTTTCTTCACTTGCATAACCCATAGGAACTCGTCTAGGGGGTTGCTTAATTGGTTTTGCATCTCCAACTCAATAAAACAGGTTCTTCCTAGGTCAGTTTCATCTTTGGAAAAATTATTCAAAATGTCAGCAATGGCATCCTTCTCTGTCTCTGAATGTTCAGGTGAATATTTTGGAACATGTCCTTTAAATGTACTAGCACATTTCTAGTTTCAGCTTTTTCTTTTTCTTTATTAGTCAAATGTCTAATAATTCTACTTTGGATACCCCCTTCCCAGACACTAAATTTGAGTCATTAAATTTCAGTCTTCTCATTGCATTTTGGTTATTTACTTCAAGTGTGTCTTCACATTCTAATAACATCTTTGGTTCATGTTCAACAACTTCTGCTGAACCAATTACTGTATCTTGATACAAAGTGTTTTTGTAATCATATGGGTTCATTATACGAGTTTTACACGTAACAGTTTGGCTTATGTTTACTAAACATGGTGCCATTACTAATGAAAATCTTTCTGAAAAATTCTCAGAGGGTTCTAAAATACAATCTTGAACTGTTTCAGGAGAATCTTCATGAAATCGGTCAACAAAAACATCAATCAAAATTTCAGACCTTGGGGGAATTTCATAGTTATCAGCCACATAAATTTTTCGAAGAAGTTTTTTTTTGTTTGGCCAATTTGGGTACAATGGATAGCATGACCACCAAGCAGTATAATTCCATCCGTTAACTTTATGTCAGCAGGACCCCACTGAGATTTCATTAAAACATCTAGTCCTAACAAAGCTTCATCTTCTATATTTGCTACTATCATTTCTGTACTATAACATAAATTTCCTAATTTAATTTCAAAAATAGCTTTCCCTAGCTTCTTTAAGGGTTTGCCATCAGCACAAGCTAAAGTATTAGACTTTTCCAAGTTTGGTCTATTAACATGAGGAATTTTGTTAAAGGCATGCACGGATAACACTGTCCGAACTGTCCCTGTATCTACAGTAAAATTAACCTCAGACCCTTGGATATGTCCTTCAACATAAACTCCATCACTTCGGAGTACTTGTCTTGCAATTACATTACTTGCAATTGATTGTTCAATTCCTAAAACTGGTTTAGAACAAACTAAATTTTTATCTTGATATATTACTATTATCTCCATCTTTTACTTTATTTTCACTATTACTATTACTAACATTTTCTATTACTATTACTAATATTTTCACTATTACTATTACTAATATTTTCCTCATTACTATTACTATCACTAATATTTTCCTTATTACTTTTACTATTACTAATATTTCCACTATTACTAATATTTTTACTATTACTAATATTTTCCTCATTACTATTACTAATATTTTCACTATTACTAATATTTTTACTATTACTAATATTTTCCTCACTTTTATTATTACTTAATAAAGTTATACTGCTTGTTGGTTCATGTACACCAATGTTGTCCAATTTATGACCGTTTTCATTAAACTTAAGGGCTAACTCCTGGTCAGCTGGGTTTACCCGTTCTAGTTTAATGTATATCCATCTGATTTAAATTCACCTTGTGACATACTAGTATTACTGTTGGGGGGAGTGTAAGGCTTATTCATTTGTCTTGGAGGAGTAACCTTATTATTTCTATAATCTGTTTGTCTATTGGGATTATTATAGCATTTTCTGGCATATTGACCTGGTTGACCACAATAATAACATTTGGGATATTTTCTGGATTAGTATTTCTGTCTGAATTGTTCTTCCTATAATTCCCATTTGGAACATAGGATGGTGTATTGGCATTGAAGGGCTGTCTGTCAAACTGTCTTTCATCATGATGATAATGTCCTGTTATTGATGTCTGTGTCTCATCATTTCTTTTCTTGTCCTCATACATTTTGTCAAACATCTTCTGTAATTCATCTTTGGTTACCGAAATTACATCTGTTTCTGTATTTGTGGAACCTTGTTTGTTAAAATTGGTGTTCTGCTTCTTTTCTACTGTCTGATCTGATTTTTGAGAGCTTTGATTATTCTGTTTCTTTAGTTGCCTAACTTTGTATTTTTTCCTGAATTACCCTCCTGTGTTTCTGAAGTTGTCTCCCTATATGTAATAACCTCCTGTACTGTTTCCTCGATAGTTTTTGGGTCTTTTGTCAGTTCTATATGAATTCTTGCTTCATTATCTGACAATCCCATTAAGAATCTTTGAAGCAGGTCTTCCTGTCTTATTTTAGCATGTCTGTTTGAATAGGCCTTGTTTTAATTCCGCAGCATAGTCTGCAGTGTCTTCATTTGATTTTTGGGTACGTCTGTTAAATTGTACTTTATATATTCTTTTCAAAAACCCCAAATCTATTTTTAAGTTCTGTTGCTAATTTTGAGTAATTTTTTAATGTTTTACTGTTTAATTGGTCAAACACAAAATCACCAGCTTCCCCTTGAAGCCTGGTTAACAATTCACTTAATTTAGTTTTATTATCCCAATTTTGTAGATTTGCTACTGCTTCAAACCTATTAATCCAAACTTCCCATTTTTCTTTTCCAGTGAAGGATGGGAGTTTAGCATTGGAAAACCCAATTTTCGATTTTGATCGTTTACTTTGGGTTATAACATCTGTGTCAATACTATTAGTATCAATATCAGAGCATGCATCACTAAATACTTCATCATCAGTTTCATCACACGCAGATGCTGATGTAATATCTAAATTTGGTGTAAAACTTTGTTTAATTTTTCTAACTTTAGAAAATGAATTACTATTATTAGCATTTGGTATGCTTTTAGCATGTTTTTGTTGCTCATTTGCAGCATTAGTATGTCTATATTGTTTTGTAATGCCGGTAAAAGCATTTTGAATGGCTGATACCACCTGACCAGTCATATCTTGTATAGCTATTTTGATAATTTCATTGAGGTTCTGACTTATTTTCTAGATCATTTTGCCTTCTATATCTGGAGGACCTTCTAGGGGAGCCAGGTTTTCTACAATGTAGGGCTTGGCCTATTACTTAATTTGGATCTGGGTCTTAAAAGTATTGTTTCTTCTTCTGTCTCTATGTTAGACAAGTCATGAGTAGCTTCATAAACTTGATCACTTCCGGAATGACATGTTTCGTCGTCAGTTGTGTAGAGCGTATTGACTTCACCGTCTTCAGTTTTCGATTCATATTGGCGACTATGTCCCCTATTATGTGTGTCGGTCTTTCTTGACCGAACAGACCTTAGTTTACCCATTACACTGATAATCTATTACACTTCAAAAAGGTTCGTATCACAGGATCCAATTAAGTTTAATGGATCCCACCGTGGATGCCAAAATTATGTAGCGGGTAGGGGCTTGAAATGCTTGACCAAAAGTTTTACTCAAATTTTATGAGTAGTTTTTAAATTGCCAAGTCAGTATGACAAGATATGATCTGGTCAGTATAATATAGGCATTTGTAAAAGTAACATATACAAGTTTCTATATTTTATTCATTTCGAGAATCAGATATTTTCATTAATATTCAGGATAAACAACAACAATTTTAAGTAGTAAGATAATTAAATTATACTTTTAGATGATATGACAAGAATCTATTCAGTATGCATGTAATAATTTATCTCTACACTCAATTTTATGATTGCAGGATAACTTTGTCCGTGCAATTCTAATAAAAAATAACACTTGATATTACCAATATAATTGTATGTTGGTATGTTAGAAAAATACATATAAGGCTGAGTCCTGCTATATTACCAAGAAAATAAATTACCTTAAAAGAAAATACTAATTTCAAGTGAATTTAGTCAGAATACCTCTTTCTGGCATTTTTGTATATAGTAATAACTGATACCTCACCAGTTACATAAAAAAATGTTTATTATTATTAGTTATACTCAGAACCTTTCCCGAATAAAAACTAACAATGAAATACAGTTTATACCTTTTGTTTATTATAATTTTTCCCTTTATGATTATGACTCCGCCCTTTTACGTAGATTTTCTCAATAAAAATACTTGTTTTTTTTTATATAAAAAAAAAAATAAGGAAATGGGCAGCTATCCCAAGAGGCTCCTTTAATATATCGATCAGAACTAGAAATTAAAGAAAGAACAGACATGGCTTCCTTCGCCTTATTTTAAGACTTATACCTCGAATTTGACATAAGCAGTCATCTCAGAATTTATGACAAACGAGACGTTTTAATTTTGAAATTATCAATTTCCACCACCTTAGTAGCACTTCACCAACTTCACCTACATATGGGATCAACAATTTCCAACTCATTCGTTATTCCAGAGCTTGCAGCTCTACTCAGACTTTGTAAAACGTCACCAGTGTCTGAGTAGAAAGTTGATGAACCAGGGATACATCAAAGAACGTCTCGTCCTTTTTCTAAAAAGTTCATCGGAAGGTACCAAGACCTTGTTGATAAATATTCCGTATCAACTTCACAAATAATACACGATGGTCTTGAAGTATAGATTCTGGGTACTGACGTTGTTTATCATCTTAAAAACGTGTTATAGTATTCTTTTATTTGTCTTTATGGATACTTCTTTTACTGTTTAGTCTATTTTTGATGATATCCATTTGACGTGGCTCTGTACTTAATCATCCCGTCATTGTGCTATGGTAAAATCTTGTATTCTCTTCTTTCATTTTTGCTAATGTGCTTATAGTCGCCGTCATGTAAAATTGGCACATTGTTTTTTGTCGAAAATTTTAAACTACCAGCCGCGTTCATTCGAGATGACGTTTTCAATTAGCGGAATCAAAAATGTTTACAAATATTCAATACTGTCCTACCTTTTATTGTGTTTGCACTGTATACTCCCGAACTTCACATTATCCAAGATTATTTTCAATGGTGGAATCCGACATTGTTATTACCGGAAGTGTTGCCATGGAGTCTCACGTTCATTCTATTTACATATTTCTCGGGCCACTAGGATCTTTTCATCATTTTTAAGACAGAGAAGAACATATAAATATAACTGAATTTTTCGTACTATAAGTTATTTCAAACTAAGAATGCCACATAAAAACACAAATGTAGTTAGAAACCTACAGGTAAATACTTGTTAACAAAAGAAATAAAAAGAAACACGAAATTTAAACACAAAACAAATAAAAACAAACATTTATATAGATGCCGGATGGTAAGTGTTAAAATGCATAGTAAAACTGCACAAATGGTGCATGGTTTTTCTCTCTAAATTATGCCAACTAGGAGTATTGGACATTAAGTCACTGAATCCCTGTTCTCTTACCGCCCTATCAACCAGAACTTGAAAAGCTTAAACCTACCTTATACACATACATTAACCTGACTCAATGTCAACTAGTCTTTACACCTAACCCTAATAAATTTTTCAAGTATGCAGTATATAAAGAATCAAAAAGAGATCCAACCCACAACCTCTTGAGAAATCATACTTCACACATCGTTAATATCAATGACACAAAAGCAAATCGTCATGAAATTGGGAATGGATACAGAGAATGTGTGAAAGAGACAAAACCCGATCAAAGAGCAAAAAACAGCTTTATGCCACCAAAGGGTCTTCAAGACAGCGAAAAAATCCCTCACACTGAGGCGGGCTTCAGTTGGCCTTTAACCAAAAATGTTCAGCTAAAGACGTCATGAAAATATATGAAATTTTACCACTTGACAGTAAGCATAACAGCTACTTTTTCTGGTCACAGTAAGGGAGTAACCATGTCACTTCAAAAGGGGGCGGGGGTTATGGTTTTTTGTCCGAGTCAGAAAAAACATTTTCGGGAACATTTTGTTTTGTTTTTCGACAATAACAATCAAATTATTTTTTTTATTTCTAAATTTAACACTATAAGGTATGGAGAAATCTGGATTCAGAATATTTTTTTGTCATCTGCTTGACCACAATATTTTTTTTCTTCATCAAATTGGGAATCAGAATACTTTTTTTAGGAATAAACATACCCCCTTTGAATTTAAATAGTCGTTTACTTACAATTAATATTTCTAGTAAAGTACTTTTTAGGAACAGGCCTCTAATTTTAATATTTCTAGCTTCACGGTCACCTTGAAAAAAAAGTCAATTAAATTCAAATTATCATGATTATAGTAATCTGTTATAATATAAAAAAAAGATGTGGTATGATTGCCAATGAGACACTCTTCACAAGAAACCAAATGACACAGAAATTAACAACTATGTCACCGTACGGCCTTCAACAATAAGAAAAGCCCATACTGCATAGTCAGCTATAAGACTTAGGCTCGAAAATGACAATTGTATAACAATTCATACGTGATACTAAAGGCCTAATTAATGTAAAAAAAATTAATTAAAAAAAAAAAAAAAAATGCAACACAGCAACAAACGATAACCACTGAATAACTGGCTCCTGACTTGGGACAGGCATACATACAGAATGTGGCACAGTTAAACATGTTGGCGGGATCCCAACCCTCCCCTGACCTGGGACAGTGGTGTAACAGTACAATATAAGAACGAACTTAAAATCTGTTGAAAAAGGCTTAACGCATCAGATGAATACAAATAGAAATGCATCTAACAAATACAGAGTGAACATGGCAGGGTACTTGTACATCCCAACAACCAAAAAGACACTAAGTACAGATCTGAGAGTACTAGCATAGCCAATAACAACTAATAAAAAAAAAAAATCATGCATCTAAGACTTAATTATTAATCTGTTCACATCCAACATCCAAGAAAAATATGACCTTGTGCAATGCCAAGAAACATGTTTTAGTTTGCTTTTAATTCACTGATTACAAAATCAATATTAATACTAATAAAAACAATAATCAAAGATATATATCTCTGAAAGTAAAGAACAAAAATTATATGTATATACTATATACACATATATAGACGTACTTATAATATAATTATTTCTGTGACTGCATCCTACATTAATTTGTAAGATCCTTTACGATAGATAATTCAGCTGATCTGTAAAAATTCCATCTTCAGGCCTTATATATCATGTACAGTGTTACGACGCTAGATAAAAACTGACGAGGAAAGGTAACACCCGGCCACGGAAAGCTTTTATTATTGTAGAGCCTAGGTGGTCGAGTGGTCTAGCGCGTCAGGCATAGTGCAAGGAGATTTGGTGCTACGATATCTCAGTAGCATGAGTTCGAATCCCGGCCAAATATGTTGTGCTATGATAAACTATAGATACAGAGATATGTTAGCAGATTTTTTTTGGGGGGGTGTATGGCACTTAAACATTTTTGTATGGGTTATGGCAAGTTGATAAGTTATGTATGCAAAGAAAAATGAAGTTGTAAAGGGATGGCAATAATAAAAGCATTCCAACCCCCATATTTGTTATGGTCCGATATCCAAATACATGGTTAGAATTAGCATATCAAAGAGAACCCCAAGAATTTATGATGAAAAACAAAGTTTAATTTTGGACCCTTTGGACCTCAATGTAAACCAATTTGATACAGGGCCTAAACTCCAGAATATAAATACAAAGTTAGATTCAACATAGTAATGAACCCCATATATTTTTTAAACCAAACATTGTTTAATTTGGACCAACTTGAAAACTGGGACCAAAATCAAAATTTTAAATAAATGTTTGGAGTTGGCTTGATATAAAAAAAAATGTAGAATACAATATTTGATGAAATCAAATAGTTTAATTTTGGACCATTTACACCTTAATACGGGCTATTTCAAAAACAGGGCCCAAAATCTATATTCTAAATTAAAATTAAAGGTTAAACGGTAGATTCAGCATATTAAAGTTACTCAAGCATTCAAGACTTTGAATTAAACCCCACTGAAATTGGTCAAGAAAAAATCAATGTATACAAAGTATTGTTTTGGCCCCTTTTTTCCTAAACCATTAGGATCATAACCCCAAAATCAATCCCAACCTTCCTTCAATGGTGTGTAACTTTGAGCTGCATATTATAGAGATCAATTCTTTTATACTCAAATTATTGTCTGGAAACCAAAATGTTTTCGGCCGACAACTAAGACATCACAAGAGGGTACATGTACCGGTAATATTAACGCAAACATTTTGCCCCATCATCTTTTTATTTCATTGTTTCTCCGTGTAAAACACCATTCTGTCCATTTTCCGGGTCATATCCAGGTTACATATTTATCTTGTCGATCACACACCTCGTGTTATTGTTTACATGTAAAAAGCGCGGGAAACTATCATCAATGACAATGATTACCGGAGAGAAACGAATGTTATGTAAATAAAGGATCCTCATAGGAACCATGATGGCGGATTTACAATGGAAAATAATCTTGGATAATGTGAAGGTCAGGATTATACAGTGCAATCACAGTAAAAGGTAGGACAGTAGTTGACTTTTGGAAAGATTTTTGATTCCGTTAATTGAAAACGTCATCTCGAATGAACGCGACTGGTAGTTTAAAATTTTCGACCAAAACCACGTTGTCAATTTTACTCGTCGGCGACTATAGTATATATGCCTTTTTGTGTTTCTTTGTTACATATTAGTTTGTTTTTGTTGTGATTAAACTTATAACATAACGTTGACTGCTGTACCCCTATTTTGACATTTTTACCTATTAAGTCTTGTTTGTTTTATATAATGGATTTTTATGCGACTGTCATACAAGTGAGAGGTTTAGCTAGCTTTATAACCAGGTTAAATCCACCATTTTCTACATACGAAAATTCCTGTACCAAGTCAGGAATATGACAGTTGTTTTCCATTCGTTTGATGAGTTTGAGCTTTTGATCTTGCCATTTGATTAAGGACTTTCCGTGTTGAATTTTCCTTGGGCATGTTGGAGATCAGTATTTTTGTTTTTTATACTTTTTTCCCAAAAGTAACGGTCATTAAGGCATGTGAAGTCACAGACGTCGAGCCGTCTTACTTTCTGGCACACGAAATGCAACCGTAAAAAACAAGCGGCAGCAAGAGGGTTAATTACGTGTTATAGTGTTCTTATATCATTAACCTTTGCTGTGAAGTACATTTTTGATAATATGCTTTTGGCGTGGCTCGGTACTTATACATCCCGCAATTATGTTATTGAGCTATATACTTGTCTTTCATTTTGCTTTTTTTATTTGTTTGTTTATATTTTTGACCCGAGTTTAAACAGAAACTAATAGTATGAAGATACGCAAAGAAAGAGGAATAATTGGCAATTTTCTCTTAATAGTATGATGAGGGTGGTTGTTAACGACCTAGACTACACATGAGGGTCTTTCCCGGTCAGCGAATATAATAGGATAACTAAAATACCGGCTTCCCTCAACTATATACTTTTGTTTCACTTTGTATGTTAGTCTTTTTTCTTAGTTATGACGTTGCCAGTTTTTTTCGACTGGTCAGTTTGAATGTCCCTCTTGTATCTTTCGCCTCTCTTCAATATTCAGTTTATTTAAATGGAATCCCTTTTTCCCGAGCTGACCTGTGCAGCTCAGAATGGTCGCAGATAAATAAGTCGAGTTGCGAGTGACAAAAGTCGAGTTATTTGTGAAAAAAGTTAAACGTTTTTGTTTGTTATTCATGAACACCTATTTTTCAAGATTTATTAGCAAAGCGTTTATACCCTTGCCAAAGTGGGGCGTCCATTCGGTTGTGCGGAATGAATAAGGACGCATGTACGTCCAGACAAGGGCCTCTTTCATTATATACCTTGTGTAGGGACAGAGCACCGATTTCCGCTCGATAATCATGTAAAATATTTGTTGCAAGGGTTCTTCAAAAGTAAAATAACAAAAATACGGAACTCCGATGAAAATTCTAAACGGGAAGTCCCTAACATGCCTAAGCAAATGGCAAAATCAAAAGCTCAAACACATCAAACGAATGGATAACAACTGTCATATTTCTGACTTGGTACAGGCATTTTTTATGTAGAAAATGTGGATTACACCTGATTTTTTAGCTAGCTAAATAAAGGCAACAGTAGTATACTGCTGTTCAAAAGTCATAAATCGATTGAGAGAAAACAAATCCGGGTTACAAGCTAAAACCGAGGGAAACACATCAACTGTAATAGGAAATCAACGGAACAACAGAAACAAACGCCAATGTAACATACATAGAAACGAACTATTTGATAACAACTGCCATATTCCTGACTAAACCTCTCACTTGTATGACAGTCGCATAAAATTCCATTGAATTGACATCGATATGTGAAGAAAACAAACAGACATAACATGCAGAAAATGCCGGAAAAGGTTTTTGGGAAAGTCCTTAAAACTTGCAATAACCTAATCAGAAAGAGAAGGTAATGTACACCCTTTTACGTTCAGGCGTGTATTGGTTTGCTGTTGTATGTTGAAAACGTATTAAGCTAAAATATTTGATGCATCATCTCGCTTCACATTTCATTATTTCTATATATTTATGCTACATATTGATATAATATTTAACACTACAAAAATCACAGTAATACAAATGAAAGATTGTTACATTAAATAGAAATACTATTCCAATGAATCATACTTTTCTGACATCCAATTTGATAAAAGAAAAGGACAATCTGCCCTCTTCAGAAATCACAAAAGTATTCTGGCAAGTATGACATGTAATTGTTGAAAAAAATCTTGCTTTTGTTTGGCTAAAAATTGAAAAGTATAAAATTTGGCTCGATAGAAATCCCCCCTTGAAAATATAATATTCCGATCTTAACAATAGAGTAGATGTGTTTGAACAATGCCGCGACTTGTTACATAATGTACATAATCGAATTGCGAGTAACGAAAGTAGAGTTATGAGTTAAAAAGTCGAGTCTTTGTTCAAACACACCTACTCTATTGTGTCGCGGCCCATTACATCCGACTATACGGTAAGGATTTTTCTTATTGTAGAAGGCCTATTACTGCTTACATCCACTTCATTTGATTTTTAGTGAAGGAATATTGCCTGAGGGCTCTGGTGCCTTCTCCTGCACATGCCAGTGACTTTGTACGGGAGAGATGATCTCCTGTAACAAACAAAGCTTTTACCATTTCAGTGCCTCCCTATGAGAGAGATCTACAAAACCTTTCATTGAACAAATTGTCACAGGATATCAAAACTCTCCCGTACAAGGCCACTGGCATGTGCAGGAGAAGGCACCAGAGCCCTCAGGCAATATATCTACACTAAACGACTGATTTAGGCAAATCATGTTAAATTCTTTCCTAAAATAAAAACGATGACGCTACTGGTATTCGAAAATGACCATTTGACAATTGAGGGTAGAGGGTATTGAAAACATCTTTTCAATTTACGAAATGTAAATCTTAAATTTTATACAAAAAAATTGTAAACAAAGAGTTTTCACGATATTTTATACCATAACAGATTTGTAGCAGCGATTTAGTTCTAGTAAAATATTAGATGAAAAAAAAATGAACAATAATATCTATCTCACATTAAAAAACGCTCAATTATATCAATGGAAAACAATTGTTATATTTTTGAAATTTTCCGAAGAAAATGTATCCCCATATACACTCTGTTGCTCCATCGTAAGAAGCTGCCATTCTTCAGAGCCAACCATTTATATTCACACTGAAAATAACGGGGTTAAAAAACTAGAGGCTCTCAAAAGCCTGTATCGCTCACCTGATTCCACTTTGGTTTTGGAAATCATGTAAATAAAGGCAACAGTAGTATACCGCTATTCGAAATCCATAAATTGATTGATATAAAACAAATCCGGGTAACAAACTAAAACTGAGGGAAACATATCAAATATAAGAGGAGAACAACGACACAACCGAAACTCAACACGAAAATGCAACACACAGAGAAACTATAACAATGGCCATTTTTCTGACTTGGTACAGGACATTTTGAGATAAAATGGTGGGTTGAACCTGGTTTTGTGGCTAGCCAAACCTCCCGCTTTTATGGCAATGTTAAATATAACATCAAAATGACAAGAATAGATTAAAATCATAACAGATACCCTAATAATGATTGAGGCCAAAATTGGTTTAATGTAAGCCCCGTTATTTAATGATAAGCAGAAGACTTTTGTAAAGTTTACAGAAATTACCAATATATTCATTGAAATTGTAGAAAATGACTTTATAAGGACAATAACTTCTACAAGATGTCAATGGAAAATTTTGTTCTTGTTGACCACTGTGTAGATCTTCTTTTCTTGATATTTTGCAGTGTACAGTATATCTCAATCTATAGAGATGTATCAAGGTCATTTCCTTAAAATGAAAAGTAATTGCAAAATTTGTTCCACCCAGGGCCTGTATTATGCTGGAAATCTTCAAATATTTTTTGGGACACACTTCAATAAAAATATGGGCAGGTGTCTGAGGGGCATTCACCCAATACAAGTATGCTGGAATTTATGTGGCTAAGTTTAAATCCATTTGGCCAAGTTACTAAGAAAAACAGAAGATTTCTGTGAAAGATTTTCAAAATTTACGAACAAATTTACTTTGAAGGACAATAACTCATCAAAGGTACAATTTAAAATTTTGGTCATATTACCTTGGACATTTCATAAGAAAATATGTGCAAAACGGCACTCTTTTTAACAAGTATTTTGGTCTATTTTCATAGTATCCCACTTGAATACACAGGCCAAAACAAAGGTACAGAAACCTTAACAATTTATGTCCTGGTTACAATCTTTAAAAGTTAATCGGCAACAAAGTAGCAACACTTCATCCTCACCTCACAAGGAACATTTATGCCATGTTTGGTTTCATTCCATTCAGCGCTCCTCTAGGAGAAGCAATTGTATGTATTTCCTGAAGGGTCTGGTTTAAACTTAGTCCCCCTGCTGGCGGCCATCTTGGATGATGGTTCGGCTACATAGTAACACTTGGTCAGCACCTCATAAGGAACAATCATTCCAGGTTTGGTTTCATTCTATTCAGTGGTTTTCTAGAAGAAATCATTTGTATGTATTTCCCATAGGGTGCTATGTTAAACTTTCTCCCCCTGCTGACAGCCATCTTGGATGATAACTCAGCTGCAAAAGTAACAACAGGTGGTCAACACCTCACAAGAAACATTCATATCATGTTTGGTTTCAATCCATTTAGCGGTTTTATAGAAGAAGACATTTGTATATCTGTCCAACAGGGTCCTTAAACTAAGTCCCCCGTTGGCAATCATCTTTGGTGATGGATTTGCTACAAAATAACAACACTTGGTCAGCACCTTATAAGGAACATTTATGCCATGTTTGGTTTCATTCAATTCAGTGGTTCTTTAAAAGTCTCTGATGCATGATTTTTATACGCCCGTCAAAATTTTGACAGGACGTATTATGGTATACAAATGTCCGGCGTCCGTCTGTTTTGTGTCCACATGTTCCACTGTAACTTGATAACGACTTATCGAAATTTCATGAAACTTAACATAGTTGTTTATTATGATGGTCAAACCATCTGTTTAATTTATGTTGAAAATAAGATTAAAACTTTTTGAGTTACAGGACTTTTGGTAATGATTCAAACTTTTATTTTAGAGTTATTGAGTTTTCCCGTTTGAATGGTTTTACACTAGTCATTTTTGGGCCCGTTATAGCTTGCTGTTCGGTGTGAGCCAAGGCTCCGTGTTGAAGACCGTACTTTGGACCTTTAATGGTTTACTTTTACAAATTGTGACTTGGACGGAGAGTTGTCTCATTGGCACCCATACCACATCTTATATCTATTGTATAAAATTGAGAATGGAAATGGGGAATGTGCCAAAGAGACAACAACCCGACCAAAGACCAGAAAACAGCCGAAGGTACCAATCGGTCGTCAATACAGAGAGAAAATCCCGCACACGGAGGCGTGCTCAACAATAGATTAGGTGTGTTTGAACGAAACTTCGACTTTCGCAGCTGGATTCTCTACATTAACATGATAGAGTTAATTTCGGTTTTCAAATTGATGTGCCACTCTATGAGAGAGATATACAAACCTACCATTAAACCATTTGTTACAGGAGGTCATAAAATCTCACGTGCCTCTGGCATACGCGGTGCAAAGCCTAACAGGTCTCGAGTAATACTCCGACACTAAAAATAAAATGCATCAATTATAGGCAACTGTACGGCCTTCTACAATAACCGATAAAAAAAACATACCATATAGTCGGATATAAAAGGGAGCGACAAGATAATTTGGACAATTCAATTGGGAAAACTAACGACCTCATTGATAACAAAAAATTACGAAAAACAAATATGACTGACATGAACCAACGACAACCACTGAAATAAAAGCTGCTGGCTGCGGACAGGCACATAAGAATATGGCGGGGTTAAATATGTATGAGAAAACCCGGGTCATTTGTTTTACAGCACATGCAGCATGAGAACAAAATTTAAAATCAGTTGCTTTTGAGTCAATTCGAAAAATCAGTACAAGGAACTAACATAAAAAGCATATTTTTAATTCATGAGAGGTCAATCTTTAAATATATAAGAACTGAATGCATAATTTTGTAGTTTTATTGGCGTGTATGAGAGTTGATTGGAGCACATGTTTTTGTATAAAGCGACAACAACATGCATTCAATACTTTTGATTACATTTTCCAAACACAAGGATGTACGGTTTTAATAGACCTTTCGAGTAATGTCCTTCACCGCAAAAGATTGTCAATAATACGCGCCTTTATGACGTCATTTGCGTACAATAGAGGGGATCGATCACCTGTATCTCTGCACCATAAAAGTCATCAAGCATCTCCGTGGTCGTCATTATGCAGGATAAACTAGAATTAATGTGTGTACCATAGGTACTGAACCAATATTACCTAATAAAAGCAATGCTGATTATCAATTATAAACATTTAACTTGCCGTATATTGCGTGCAATATACACGATATAGCATTATATTTTTTACAGCCGTTCACTTAACATGGAAAGGGAGTAACGATGCCCCTAAACGCAAGAATGATTTTCATTTAAACCAAACTCTTTTGACACGATAGTTGTCTATTGTCTTTAAATAGCGAATGATATGCGAGTGAATAGCCATCGTTAATTGATTAACAATTTCAACAATGAAAACATTGAGACATTATTTGAGTCATTAACTAAGTTTAAAACAAACATATTAAACAAAAATATTCGCGCACGTCCTATTCCAAGCGCGTAGTAATTTGTCCTGATACATGTGTTAGGGTCTAGACTATTGATGTGTAGTACTTGCGAGATAAAATGGGAGGTACACCTGCAAAACATCGAATTGTTTATAATTCCTGTACTAATAAGAGTGCTGGTCGGAACCAGAGCCCAGACACAGGGCAGTCGAAGTTGGAGCAGCCGGTTGAACTGAGGTGGCATCTTTTCCTGTTCCAAGTTTTGACAAAGTTTGGATTTTTTTTGGGGCTACGGAACAATGACTGTTGTAACCCTGACTTGACAATACGTTCCGATGCCCAGTAATATACATTACTTTGCTCATGGCCGGCGTCATTCATACACTGAATAGCTGTCGTTTCAAAACAGTGAGCGGTGTAGAACTTTCTGCATTTTGCATTCTTTCAAATATCACAACAGTAAACCGCTGTATGTGCGTTTTGCCAAAGCTTGGGTTATATACCACACGATTGCATATCTGCTGACATCTAAGTCCTATATAATACGATAAAAAGGGATTTGTCACATAGGTCTGTCTTTGCTATAAGTTTTTTCAATGCAGAAAGTGGACATTAATGCGCCCTCTCTCCACGACGGGACATAACAACTATATTTAAGTAATGTAGTATCACTTAAATCCCTGCTTGCAGTAAAACATTAAATAACAACAGCAAAAAATATTGCAATCTATATTAATGTCATACCCGTAATAGTAATAATTTTATTTGCAAAATACACACATATGGGTCAAGCAAACATATAAAATACAGATATTGAAGAAATACATCGTACAAATATAAACATAAAAAACATAGTTATAAATGGTAATATAATAGTAATTGCATATCAGCTTCATAAATTCTTTGTTATATATCTTGCTGTAAGCACATTTAGCTCATTTTATAAAACATACTTTGTTAAAATTAAGTCTTGGTAAAAAAAAAATATTCTTACATCAATAGAGGGTCGACAATAATTTTGACATTTCTTAAAACATTTGGTAAAACGAAAGTTGACTATCAATAACAAAATAGTGCTTATCTTAAATATCATTGATAAACCAAAATATGTATGTTGATTCATGTAACTACTCGTATATGAAAATTAACTAAACCAGGAAAACTGCTGTTCCATTTTTTGTGTATTAACATTTTCTAAGAGTTTCACAGTATCTGGTCTAAGATCTCAAAGCTTTAATCATCAGTGCGGTATTAATAATAAACATGGTTAAACTTTTCTTCTTTTGAAAATATTTTTTTTTATTTCGTCAGGTGACACGAGTCAGCTTAAGCCGAACAATTCAAAACCCACTTCACTGCAGAACACGGATAATAAATCCATTTATTTATAAAACATACTTTGTTTTGAATCATGCATTTAAAACATACTAAATCATCATATACAAATACAATTCTAAATTATATCAAGTTTTGAAAACTAATTTAATTTAAAACTCTTTGGGGCTGAAATTTATATAAATTTTACCACAGGGTTGCCCTGATGCTAAATGTTTTACCACGAGCGATATCGGGTAACTAATTCACTAACAGCATAAGACCTAATAGTTGATTGAGAGAGCCCAAACAAATCATGACGTTGCCGACCAACATTTGTTCCCCAAAAAAAAAATAATTACCATTCAGAGTGAAAACAATTTTAAAAAGTATGTAATGAGTTGTTTTATCAATTTAATTTTAAAAAGTTATATGGGAGCACGAGTAAACGTTTATAAATATGTCCCATTTCATCCTGTATTATCATTTGTCTAAAGTTTATCAACTTTTCAATATTAAAAAAAACTAAAAAATACCTGTAAAAATATTTCTGTATTTATGTAAATTCAAACTTAAGTATATGATACATAACTTACTATAACTTGCATAAAATTGAATGTTATACTAATAATTAACTTAAGTGAAAAATGTAGTATGCATAAAATTTCTTGCGCTGCACAGTGACTGATAGCTGCTTACATCCATGTCCTTTTGGTCACTTATAGATGATTATATCGTTGGCAATCATACCACATCTCCTTATCTTTATAACTGTAGTAGGAGTTTGGTCAAATTATTTTATATGTAACATCCAAGAATTGATAATTTGTGCACTTGACATTAAGAGTAGTATATTTACCACTGATAAAGCAGCTTTTGTGCAATCACTTTGTCAACTAACAGATTCGCCCTGTTCTCCTTTCCATCATCTTTTGTTGTCTCATATTTCAGGGTAAAATATTTCTTGCTGACCTAAATCTGTAGCCTAGAGAAAGATTGATCAAAAGCCAATATAAAGGATTTATGACCGGGGTGTTTTATCTTCAATTCCCTGTAATTTATGCAATCATCCACATCTGATGAGGGGCCAAGTTGTTAAACAACCAGTTCGAATGTCGTTTTTTATCAACATGAGGCTGTATAAAAGTATATACTGTATATATTAAAATTATACCGAGTTTTCACAAACATTTGCTCTCACCGTGATTTTCATTTTTTTTTTCTTTTTTGCAATTCAAACTAAAAAGATAGCTAACTGAAAATTTATGTTCTATTCCTAAAGTAACAGAATCAGATGCTGCATGCAGTATGTAACTTTAACCGTATAATAATAATAATCTTTAAAAATAGCACACAATTGACAGCAATATTGATTAACAACATGCATTATAAATATTAATTTTGTATTTACAATACCAATTTGATTTAATTAAACTCTTCCGAACAATTCATTTCACATGATACCAAGTCAGGAATATGACAGTTGTTATCTGTTCGTTTGATGTGTTTTGGCTTTTGATTTTGCCATTTGATTAGGGACTTTCCGTTTTTAATTTTCCTTAGGAGTTGAGTATTTTTGTGTTTCTACTTTTTTTTACTTTGTCCCAATGAAATAAGTACCAAAGTTCATATGATAATACTGATACTTACCACAATTTCTTGGTTGGAAACTTCAGAATCAAATAGTGTCCTTTTGCATGTTAGCTAAAATTTTAAGTTTCGTTTTGAAAAAGGAGTGATGCACAGCAATCCAACATCATAAAGAAAATGAGTGGCTTCAATACATCCGATCAGTATTAAGGATGAGAATATGAAGATTGTGTAACCTACCTGGTAACATTTTATTCTTATATCGTTGATATGTCAGGTCAATACACTATTATTGTCTTTATACTGCTATCTAGAAAAAACTTTCTCATTTGTTTATTGTGTTATTGCTATTTAATTGATTTAAATGTTCGGAAAAATCCCCTTTATAAGGCCTCATATCTGGCGGAGTAATATTTTAATACATAAAATGTGATCTGTTGAAACCAATTCGGTGAACAAATTCGTTTGAGTGTGGACTAAAATATCAACAATAAGCACAAAACATAATGATTTATAATTTTAAACAAAAAATATTAACAAGTGAAATGTGTTTTTCCAACAATTGTAAAAGAAATAATTAGTTTGAGTCGTTCCACGCTTTGTTGTTTACATTGGAAACCAAGACAATATGAAAAGGTCGTCATGAATAATTAAATATAATTCCGGAAAACTACTATTTGAATATTTATGAGAAAAAATAATATTGGGTCAGTAACTGTATACGCCATAGAAATATACAGTCAACGCATTTTGACTGCTCAAATAAAACTAAAAATCAAATTATCTAAATACTACATGTATATAGAGAATTGAAATAAAACTTCAAATACTGAATGAGGATGTTTGACAGATGTTCTGCCTGTCTGTCATATATTAGCAATTACATTTTTATCAATGCTATTTGTCAGCATTAGAGTTGTTTATTAAATATCCAAACAGATTTTTATATGCAGATGAACTTTAAAAGAGTATAAAGCTGTAAGCAATCATGTATTGGTTCTTAAAGTTGAAATTATTAGTTGTATTTAGTTGAATAATTTATTCAGTTGTTAAACACATGCATTAAGTTGAACAGTTCTGTTGAATATAGAACAATTTCATTGTTTAGTTGTAAATGCACAGTTGAATAAATGTTGAGTTCTATTCGTTGTTTATAGTTGAACTGTTGTATAGTATAGTTGATATACTCCGTTGAACTGTTGTATAGTATAGTTGATATACTCCGTTGAACTGTTGTATAGTATAGTTGATATACTCCGTTGAACTGTTGTATAGTATAGTTGATATACTTCGTTGAACTGTTGTACAGTATAGTTGATATACGTTGAATTGATATGGTTGAGCTAAAAACCTATGTAATTTCTGAATATTTAGTCATGGATTGATAAATGTTGTTTGGCGATGCTAACAAACGAAGTTTGCTAGCATTTGGCTGAATTCATCACGGTTGGCGTCTGCTAACCCAGTTGCCATTTGGAGAAAACATATGATCGTTGCCCTTCAATGTTTTTATCTTGGACATTAATGAGTCATTGCCAAAATTCCAACTTAGTATATATTTGATGTTTTTTATTATGATTATTTATTAGTTTGTCTTACAATTTGTCTATAACGACGGTAATCTGGAATCGTTGGAAATATTATGAGTGATTTCAATGAATTTGGGTTATCGTTTATCAGGTATATCGAATTCGTAAATTTACATCTGTTGGTTTCTTTCGATTATTTAATAATTTTATATATTGAAGGAAAGTTTTAACCCTGATCTAGAAATCATGCCTTCAATTTTTAATTACAATGAACAAATAAAAAAAGGCAACCATACGGCCTTCAATAATGAGAAAAACTCATACCTTATAGTCGGTTATGAAAGGCCCTGACAATGGCGACATGAAAAATATGCAACAATTCAATTGAGAAAACGGCCTACTTTATATACAACAAAACAATTTAAGAAAAACATATATGTCAGACATTCTTCTTCTGATGTATCAATTTAAAGAAGTAAGTATTAAAATACAATTCTCATATGGTTGTGGCCTGTTATCTATTTCTTGCATGAATATATTTTTTCTCGTATCACACTGCACCGATTGTGATACCAAAAAGTGATACAAAAATCTGCGTTAATTTGATTGGCTTTTCCAGCATCACAAGAAAATATCACGGCATTTCCATTGGTACTCTTTAGGTCAAGGATGACTTTCAAAGGTTAAGACAATGTACATTTCGACCATGGCAACAGACATTGTAATTTCATCAATTATACTCACAGGTTAACCAGAATGTATATCTTTTTCAGGTATAGACATCAAAGGTCTAGAATTTTAGTCAAACTTTGAACATAGAGACAACATCTCAGGTCATTCGAAACCTCATGTTTTTAAAATCGAGAAAGATTCAAGTGGGAAAGCCAAAATGTTCTACAAAACCTGTCAACATGTACATACATATGACATGTATATCGGAACATTTTCAAAGACAATAACGGATCAGTACCAAAATTGCAATGATCACCTAATTTGCAAAAAGAAAAATATTAAAAAAAAAAAAAACAAAATAAATGTTACAGGTTTCCTCAGATGCTAAGCAATTCGTACTTTTAAATTTGACACTTTATTTAAACATAACTGAATATATGTCTAAAATATACAAACGATCACATTACATATCAATAATTTAATTCTGCATGTAACACTTCTTTGGATTGACTGAAAGTTTGTTGTTTATCAGCTCATAGATATAAGTTTGTCAAGTGACCGTGACATCATCAACTTTTTTCAATGATTTACTCCCTTAAAATGAGAATTTAAAATCAAATTATAAGGAATGACTAACTTTTTTCTGTCAATTCAAAATAACCTCAAGAATGTGGTGCACAATTATAAATAAACCGTGTTCAACAATTTTTTTATATCTTCATAGACAGAAACAATTATTACAGTCATTCCTTAAATAGATGATTTGTCCAGTGAAAAATATTCCATTCACAAAAATTCAATTTTTACATTTGTTCCTCACAATTAAGACACATCAAATCCTACAATTTCATTGGTCGATTTGCTATATTCTAATTATTGATTATATTAAGAAGGATTTTCTTTATAACCATGTTAACATAAATCTTTATATTTCATTATAATATTTGTATGCTTATTCTTTTAACATATACATGTAATTCACTTCAGGAATGGCAAGAAACAGCTGGACATATCCTTAAAAATAACAATTTGCATAATCTGGAAGAAATTTTACCGGACTTTTCTATGATTGATGTAAACAGATTAAAACCTGATATAGAAAAAGCAAAAAAGTATTTAAAAAGGATGGATGATAAAGATTGGTGGGACAAATTTCTAGAAGAAATTGAAGGTGAATTTAATTAAGAATTGGATGTAAGCTTATCATCTGAATAGGTTAAGGACAAAAAATGGTTAGCAATACAAATGTAAAAGGCTAACTGTCTATTTATTATAAAAGAACTGAAAAATGAAAATAATGTTTTTAAAAATGTGCTCTGGATATTGTTTTTGGTCCAAATTTTCTATAATTCAATAAAGGTTTGACAAGGTTATTGAGGTTTGTAAGCACAGACTGAATCTACATGTTGACGATAACACTGATGCTGACAGAATTTAGGATCACTATGTTTTGCTTTCGCCAAACAAATGTAGACTTAACAATACACACAGAATGGAAACTGTTGTCTGTTTCTTAAATAGATAGTGGTGAAAAAATAAGTATGTGCAAATCGGGTATCCTCGTGTTAGGTAAAACATATCTTGGTTTAAAGAAGTTAAATACTTAGATTAAATGTATTCTATTCATTTCAAATAATATTTTGAATATGAGGACGTTGAACTGGACATTATTCAGCAACTGTTAAACAGAAAGAAAACCATTTTTTCAGAACAAAATGTGAAACAAGAAGATGGAAATGAATTACCTGATGAGGACAAACCAATTGAACCTGTAAGTTTACGACCTAAAGATTAAATATTTATATTTCAAAGCATTGAAAGTATTTAAACAGTATTAGTAACATGGAATTAAACGTTCACTTTTTTCCCTTGGATTTAAAAACAATAATCAAAGATATAAGTGACAAGATAGTTTTTTCTTAACAATCAAGAAAGGTGTACACTGTACAACAGGGGCCTTGTTGGCCTAGTGTTCGAGTCTAAGTAGTCAAACTACTGTATCACTAGCCAGTCAACACTGAGGTTTGAATCCAGCATATGAGGCAGGTGCACTGGACTCCTATCTTAATTGACTAGGATTGTCAGTTTTCCTACCGAAGGTCAATTGTTTTCTCAGGCTACCTTCACCAAAAATAAAAATTAATTGTCAAGAAAATAGCAGCGTTCAAAACCAATCATCATTACACAACTATAACCCGGTTTTGGACTTTCTACAACCAGGCAATAATTATACAGGATTGAGGTAGATCTATGATATAAAGAAGTTTTAAGTGATTTGAAAAATATATTTAGAACTAATTTTTGGCCCAGATTTTACAGTACTGGTTTATAAACAAAATAATTTAATACAAAGATATACAAAGATATTTTATTGGTAAACTATATTCTATTGTTTAATGCAGAAATGATGGTTAGTTATTTTTCATTTAAGGTCATTATTGGAAAGAAATTAAAAAAGAAGTCCGAATGTATAGTAAAATTAACAGCTGGGCAAATGATCCTAGTTGATTGCAGATTATATGCCGGAGAATGGCCCCAAGTAGGACAGATTTTGTCCAGTTTAGAAAATTCTGTACAGGTGCATTGGTACAAAGGCAGCAAGACTTCTTCCCGGACACCTTGTACCAGACAAGTTAAAGGAGAAAAGGGAAAACGGGAACATTGGACAGACATGGTATCAAGGCAAGAGGTTAAATCGCAAGTATTTCTCTTGACATCAGCCAAATGTCTCCCAAAGGCTATTAAAGAAAGAATAGACAAATACTGCCAATATAACTGTGTTATATTAAGGATGTTTGCTACTGTTTCAAAATAACAAGCTTTTCAAAACACTGATATAAAGTATATAAATAAAGGAACTGAAAGAGCCGAAATAATTTAAGGTCCATGTGCTTGTTTTTATGATATAAGCCATTGAAAATTTGGCGGGAATTGTTTCTCTCTAGATTTTTCATATATTTAACATAGGCACCTTTTTTATTTCAAAACATGAAAAAAATAACAAGGATTATATAAGATTTTCGAAAATGGCTTTTTAAACAATATGCCATAAAATTATGAAAAGGAAAGTAAGGATTAGCGGGGAAATTTTTTAATTGACACTTACACGGATAAAACTAGAGGATTCCAAATATAGGACAAAATATCAAAAACAAGAGTAGCGGACATCCTTCATGATGTATTCTTCTGACGTTTCAGTCTCATTTGAAATCTTGTTCTGGAATTATTTCCAAAAAATATGATACAAGTGGAAAATATCAATGAATTTAAAAAATATTATATTTAAAATAAAACTGAACTCTGTGAAAAATAATGAATTTACAATAAGTAGTGTTTGAGTAATAAAATTTTCAAATTTAATTGCCAATCAAGTCATTTTCATTAGCAAAAATGTTGAGAAAATGGGTACGTGGTACAAGAAATGATTTTACCAGAAACATGTCATCCCATATCAACGTTTTCTTTACAAATTTCTCAGACTTCTATAGAAAGAAGTTGAAATAATATGCTATTTGTTCTAAAAAAAAAAGAAGAAAAATCCCAAATTTACAAAATTGGCAGTATGGTAAATTTGACACGAAAGAGCCACAAAGTATTATAAAACTTTCTTATATTAACACCTAACTATAGTTTTAAGTCAAATTTATTCAGATTAGTCCACTTCATTTTTATTAAAAGTACGAAGAAAAGTTTTATTGTGAAACTGATTTTTTTCATGATATTAGCCCAAAAATGGGTAAAATTTGATGAAAATCATCAGAATTGGGTACTTTCAATTGGCCGTAATTAAAAAAGAAGTGCACCACTATATGATTTTTTCTTCAGCAATAATCTTTTTTAATCATAAACCCCAAAATAAGGTCAAGAAAAAATGTTTAATTCTAGAAAATTTGTGGCTCCTCAGAGGTGTACTTCCTTTAAGGGGCATTCGTTTTGATTAAGACAACATTTTATAAATGCGAATAATGCATGAGAAAGGCAAGAATAAGAGCTTGCATACTGATATCAAATAATTGCAAAATTAAATGCACGCGATTATTTTTAAATTTATTGTAACTGAAATGATTTAAAAAAATAAACACATAAGATATAAAATATATAAATTCAACTAACTATGCTAACCAAATGTGAAAAACTAAGTGGTATGTATCATAAACTTATTTCTATAATGATGTACAAGACAAATATATAGACCTTTAGACTATAAATAAATTTCTGTCACAGTAGTAATTATTTGATTGTATTTTCTCACATACAATATATTGTTGTTTATTTTCATTTTAAGAACTTGTTGATAAATGATTTAATTCATTTTACAAAATAGTATCCAACTTGTATTCTCTTATTTTGATAATAAAATTCAGCGATTTACAATATCAAAAGTTTTTTAAATGTAAGATAACAACTCCAGTGTATTGTTTCCTTGATCCAAGTTAATTAACAATTTAAATTCTTGGTGTTTGGTGAAGTTTTGTATGGGTGTTTTGTTATGCCCCAGAACACATTAACAAATGTTAGTTTTAACTAGCTGAATGTCAACAATATCTTTAAACTGAAATCTTAAGCGTCTTGTGTTTCATATATTTTTTTAATTATGGAAAAAGATACTTGAAAGTGAAATTTGCTTGTTCTAATTGTTACTGAGTATACAAACTGATTTTGGTAATAACCTTTGTTTCACTAATTTCAAACTACAATAAATGTGGACAGGACTGTCAGTTCTTAATTTTTTATTACATATATATGTATGTCATAATAAAATACATCAACTTCATTATCACTTTTCATATTGTTGTTTCTAATTAATGAATAGTGTTACCATTCACTTTAAACTTATTTAGGTCAGATCTTTAATTTGCAATTTAATTCCATTAGTTCCTCAAAAACAATAAAGATATATCTATTGCAAGCTGTTTTATATTTATTCAATTTTCAAGATATTTGTTAAAGTTAAAATATATCTCTTTAACTGAATAAGATTTTTTTGTATTCAAATTTCAAGATATGTTAGAAAGTTAAAAATATATCTCTTTAACTAAATGAGATATATTTTAACTAAATAAGATATAGTTTCAACTAAAGAAGATTTATTTTAAACTAAAGAAGATATATTTTAACTAAATGAGATAGCTTATAAATTAAGGTAGCACTACAGTCAGAATTTTCTGACTCCAACCAACAGTCTTTAAAGATTAATTTCTCCAAAACTACTATATGGATTTTTAAAATCTTTAACTCATTATAAAGCTGAAATATTACTCCTTCTTAATCTATAGATAAAATTTATTTTTGGTATGATAAATCTCAAATTATAGCTCAATAATTGCCAAAAAAGTGGGCTTCCAACTTGGATGAAAATGGCACATTCAGGTCAAATGGTAGTACAAATTTGTTTTCATCACTTTAATCAACCATTCACTATGTACAAAACCGTGTCTCAGATTTTTGATATATGCCTCCAGTAAGAAGATATATTGATTTAACTGCTTGGTGCCAAACCTATTTTCACCTTTCATCTTTGGACACCTAAAAAAAAATTTAGAAACAAATTATCCAAAAACTGGGACACGATATTGTAGAAAATACTCCCTTTAATCACATATATCAAAGTCAAACCAAAAGGGGTACCCATAAAGTTTCTTTTTTCATTTTTTGCTAACAATTCTCATGAAAAATTGTTCTGAGAAATGACCAAAAACTGAATTTCTCCCTTAGAACCCCTATAAATGCATCATAAATACAAAAATTCCACTGAGAACACCCCAGGAGTGTTCTGACACCATTATTTTATCAATAGAACCACACACTTTGTGTCTTTGATGCTCTAATACTGTAAATTTTGAATTATGTGTGCACTGAACAACACTAACTTGGCATTTGGCGGGAGTTTGACGTCACAGATTTGACCAACATCTGTAATGTAGGAATTAAATATAGACAAAGCTCCGCCTCTGTCCAGACAGTCTAAGATAAGAGAATAACAGGAATGACTAGCTGCATATAATCAATATTTAACATTATTATTATCACTATAAAGAATGATTTTCATTTGTATTCTAAAAAGAAATACACTATGAAAGTAGCTAGAACATTAAAATTATGCAATAAAAAGACATGTTCAAAAAAAGATCAAGACAATCCTCTTCCTGAAAACAGACTGTCCCACATGATTTTTGAGTTTAATGGAATTGAAAAATTTCACATAAACTTAAAATTGGTTAAAATGCCTAAAACTCCTAACAGAAGACAGATTCAGAAACATATTCTTCTTGTTTGTAGTAATAACCTTAAAAATTTAAAGTTTGTCAGAGGCTTTCAAAGATACTTTCACACTCTTATCCATATATATATAATTTTGTTCATTTTGGTTAGATTTTTTCCCTTAAGATTTTCTCCTTTTCATATCTTTTCCCTTTTCTCTGTTTACTTCCGTGTTATATAAATTACTTTTGATGCAATACACATGATACAATGAGATAAGACCACACTATTTATCTTGTGGTCAGGGATTAACAGCTGGACAATGGTATCAACAGATGATTGACATATTATCCCCTCCTAAATGCCTATATAGATATAAGAAGATGTGGTATGAGTGCCAATGAGACAACTCTCCATCCAAGTCAAAATTTATAAATGTAAACCATTATAGGTCAAAGTACGGTCTTCAACACGGAGCCTAGGCTCACACCGAAAAGTAAGCTATAAAGGGCCCCAAAAATTACTAGTGTAAAACCATTCAAACGGGAAAACCAACGGTCTAATCTATATAAAAACGAAAACGAGAAACACTTATGAACCACATCAACAAACGACAACTACTGAACATCAGATTCCTGACTTAGGACAGGTGCAAACAAATGCAGCGGGTTTAAACGTATTAATGGTACCAAACCTTCACCCTTTTTCTGAAACAATAGTGTAACATCACAACATAGAAAGGTATATTTAGATTAATTACCATGTGCTTTTATTTTCCTAAGTTCATTATCAATTTACTCCCTGTTGTGATATGATAATGAGTTTGATATTTTACAAACTGTGGAGAATAATACTTACTTCAAAATTACATGTATGTGATAAAAAATATCTTCAAAAATCACTGTTAGTCTGTAGTGCTACCTTAAATAAGATATCTTCTTTACTAAATAAGGCATTAGATTATTTTATTAAGATATCTGATAAGTCAAAAATATAGCATATCTTATCAAGTAAATAACATATAGAATAAAGTAATAAAAATATCATGTATACGTTACAACATATCTCATAAAGTATGTTTTAAAAGATATCTCATAAACTATATAAGATATCTTATTTACTTAAAAAGATATCTTATAAAGTTTATAAATTTTAGCAGAGTTTATATTCTGATTTTAAAACATGGATTTGTTATAAGTTGATATTGGATTTGACATAGCTTTCAGTAACTGAGTACTCTCAGAACTGTACTTTGTGTCTTTTGAGTTTTTGTTAGGTTTTTATGTGCTTTGTATCAATTGGATGAGTGAAGCTCTTTTCAGCTTATTTTGACTGTTTAATTCTTATGTTTAACTGTTACACAACTGTCCGAGGTTAAGAAGAGGAAGGTTTAGCACCAGAAAATATGTTGATTGCCTAGCCATATTTTACTTCTTAGTCATTTGTTCTCTGGTGGAGAGTAGTCCCATCTTATGTTTGTATGAAGCCCAGTATTTTGGAAGATTTATGTGTCATATCAAAAAAGTATACACATTTGATTAAATGTTTTATAGAACATAATATGGTAGCATAATTAATTATTTCATGCTTCAAACATGTCAAATGGGGTCCTATTTTCAAAATAGTATTACATAAATTAAAGGACAATTGTCTTTCATTCACACATTGTAAATATGTCCCCTTATCTGGACCTCCAGATCCCCTGTATTGAGGTGGCCTGGTTAATGACTAATATGTCAGATCTTAGGGGTTAAAATTAGCCATCAATTGTCAAACACATTATAACTTCAACAATGATGTATTTAAAATTGTACATCCAACAAAGTTCATCATTTGTAAAAAATACAGAACAAGTAATGTACAATGTATGCATAGATAAGAGTGATCTAGAAATAAACCTACTGGTGGATAAAGGTAAGTCACTCATGTGAAAATATAGGTTAGCAGGCAACCATGTGTTGTCTAAGGTCACTTATTTGGGGTAAAATTTTGATACAAAAAGTTAGGGGATTTAAATCAAAAATTGTAATTTTTTTTTTCAAATTTTGCCCCAAAAAATATAAAAAATTATGGTGAATTTTGCCAGAAATTTTTTTTTCTTCATATCTTAAATCCAAATTTTATTTTTTTTTTGGTAATTTTGCATTTAATTTTTTTTATATATATTTTTACCCAAAAAAATCCAACTAAGGGGTTCAACAATAATGTAATATTTAGTAAGTCCAACTAAGGGATAAGGTTAGTTCATCAATAATGTCATATTTTATTAAGTCTAACTAAGGGGGTTACCAATGCATGCATGGCTAAGGGTTAGTTGAACAGTATTAATATATTTCATTAAGTCCAACTAATGGTTAGCCATGCTTGGGTTTAGATCATCATCAATTACAGACTTATATATACAGACCATATATTTGCATGACAATTTGAAGATAATCATATTTGGAAATAAATTCATAAAAGTCATCACTGTTTGCGAATTTTATTTTATAACTAAAGCGTAGAACAACATACTCAAAACAGATGCATATTCCATAATAATTAATCCAGATTCAATTAATTCCTTGTTTAAAGAGTTGTGACAATGGTTTTTTTACATTCAGAGAGCTTCATTCGCTTCCTAAACGAGGCATCGGATTTTATGTCCCCCATTCTGACCATGCAGACGTGATTGCGTTCTTGTACATTCTGCACAGCCAAACGAACATTCCATTTTGGTAAGGGTTTTACTGCCGGTCGAAAGACCAAGAGTAACCATAGTTCTATTTTCAAGTCACCTTGCGGTCGGGGATTGAAAGAGAAAAAAGAACTTTCGATTTTAAATTCAATATTATGTTGTTACCGTGGTGGTTACGTCATATGACCAGGCTCCTAGAAAACAACAAACGATTATTTTTTTTAATCCGACACAGAAAACTCTCATTATCCGTGTTTTGTGTTTCACAGTTAACAAATTACGTTTGTGTGCATGGTCATTCATGATTGAGTGGCACCTATTTTTATTTGAATTTACACGTCAGTAGCCATTTTTAAATAAAATCCGTTAGGACTGCATTCTTATTGGTTCCATCCATGTCACTCTGTTTATAATAGAATATCTGTGTTTCAATTTAATGAAATACCGAAAGAGAAGTCACTGTTTATACCATACAATTCGAGTGTTGTGTTGTTTATTTGTGTACAAAATGCGTGCGATAACAAATGTTTGTTTAAAGTTACGACTTATTTGTGATGTTAAATGGAAAGAATTAAAATACTTCAATACTTGCATCTCGACTGATGTTTTATTACTGAATTACTGAAATAAAGATTTGTGCTTCATCTCACCCTTTTGGTTGGAAAAGTATTTTCTGACATAATAATGTCATTCAAAGTTTATTGTGCAGTTCTTCTTTGTAAATCAACATACACTCTAATATTACCATCATAAAGTGTGTGCCTTTTCTATTCAAAAATGAAATCAGTATGAACTGACGTTAACCCCTTCTGAATATTTATCGACAAAATAATTTTTTGAAATTTTTGCTGTCAGAATGTGATTTTAACCCATTCACATTATTAGTGTGCTTGTACCAATTCAGGAAACTGTAGTGAAGTGGTTGTGGTCATATTTGTTTTGGCAAATTGTTTTGTTATAAACTAGGACGTTAGTTTACTCAATATCATTGGTTCTAACTTTTGTTAGGGCCTATTAGACCTGACTAAACGGGATGAGTTTTCTTCGTTGTTGAAAAGCCATGCATTTGCCTACAATTGCTTATATACACTTCGTTTGAACTTTGGTTGATAGTAGTTTCATTGCCAATCATACTACACGTTCTTATTTTTATATTGAATGGAGAGCTTGAGATCTATGTAACGTATATGTAAATGTAGGCCTGACATCACAGTTCTGACTTTGAAAGATCTTCTTTTTCTCATATTCCTTATTCTTTTTATCTTTGAATGTTGCAGCTCTTCTGGTTGATAACAGATTTATTCACTAACAAAGCCAACGAATATTTAATTAAGATATTTTATGGTCAGTGAATCCTAAAATAAATGAAAGGTTGAGCTGGTTCTTTACCTAACTATAAAACTAGGTCTAATCCACAATTTTTTACACAAGGAAATGACTGTACCAGTTCAGGAATATGAGATTCTGATGACAGATGTTTTCCTTTCGATAGATGAGTTTGAGATTTGGATTTTTCCATTTTATAAGGTTAAAGATCGATATTTTTGTTTTTTTTTTTTCAATGCCAATGGTATGTGATTGAGTAGATGTAATGACAAAATTGGAGATTAATATACGGTTTAATTGTTTGTTGGTTGCTTAACGCCAACTTGCATGTTTAGGACGAGAACAAATTAATAATGATTACAGTATGAAGGTCCTGCAATAGAGGCTCCCAGAGATGAAGGTCTGGAAAATGAGGACAGACACAGCTATTTTGAATTGTCCGTCTTAATGGTACATATTATTTCATGTCTTATGGATGATCGGATACAATCAAGTTCAGTATATTTACAGTTTGATTTAAGTGTCTTAAGTTCTTCTACAGGAGATACAGTGTCTTGTGGTGAATATTTTGGACATTTTCATGAAGGAATTTGTATTTGTATTAAAATTTTGAATAAATTCAAATCTGTTGTAAAGGAAAAGTAAAATCACAAAAATACTGAACTCCGAGGAAAATTCAAAATGGAAAGTCCCCAATCAAATGGCAAAATCAAAAGCTCAAACACATCAAACGAATGGCTAACAACTGTCATATTCCTGACTTGGTACAGGCATTTTCTTATGTAGAACATGGTGGATTGAACCTGGTTTTATAGCGCTAAACCCCTCACATGAGGAAGTTTTATTAGAGAATTAAGAGGTCAATTTGTCTATTGCAAAGTGATGACAAAGGTATTTTACAAAGTTGTGACTTTAATGAAAGCAGCGCAAGAAGGACAATTATGATAGTGTAAATAAAGTTGAGAAAATGATAATAAAACAAATGTTTTAGATTTTTTTTTCAAATTTCCCGAAAGGAGGGAAGATACATATGTTGGTTCTTTCAGTGATGATAGACAAACGTTTGCAAAAAAGGTTTTATATAAAACAAAACAAGATTCAACAGAAAACAGATGTTTGAAGTGGAAACTAGAAGAAAATAATGAGGACACTCATGGCGCTTGAACAAAACAAAACAGACATAAGGTAAAAATGTCAAAAATAGGGTAAAAGCAGTCAAAATTATGTTATAATCTTAATCACTATAAAAACAAACATGTGTCAACAAAGAAAAACAATATGGCATATAGACAAAGCACACTAGGAAGCATGAAAGATAAGAATACACAAAATGACCACAGCACAAAAACACATTCGCACGATGCACAAGTACCGAGCCACGCCTAAAGGATAAACCAAAAAAAAAAAAAAAAAAAGCTGAAAGACATACAATTTCAGAACAAAAACAAGTATTAAATAAGCAAAATACCATGAATGTATGTCAGTCACACTGAGATTAGAGCCCCAACTTTGACTTAGAGGGCACTGAGGTTAGAGCCAAGTTTACAACATCAAATACTTCTTAAATGATCAAGGTGCCACAAATAAAATGAAAACATAGCAGAAAAAAATTCTCTAACCTCTTCCGTTACGTACGGCCCAATATGGCAGATGACCGTACCGATAAGATTTTATATTTCCTAAGTACTTTTGATCAAAAGCATTGTTGGTAGAGAAAATTGGTAAAAGTCTGTATAATATGTAGGACAACACGAATATCAAGCGTTCTGGAGATAGAATACCGAAATAATGGTTTTATACGACGGTAAAAAAACAAGAAGCCGTACGTTACTTGTAAGAGTGAAAATAAAAAAGTTGTTCGTAACGGATTATACGGCCGTGCGTAACTTACTTCTGTCCAGCCCTCCCCCAAAGTTATTGACACTTCAATTGAAAATATGCATATTTACATACTTTGGTGAGTAAAATTAATCTCTATAATAATTTCCCAATTGAAGAAAAAATGAATAGAAAATATGTTCTAGACTGAATGCTAGATTGTATGCCTTAAGTTTTTCTCTAGAAATGATTAATGCTTTAGTCTTAAATGCATGTTTTTTTTATTAGTTGTTATTGTATTTGAACTAGCTGTCATTACTGGGATTACTCTCAGATCTGTACTTAGTGTCTTTTTATCGGGATGTACAAGTACCCGGCCACGTTCACTCTGTGTTTTTGTTAGATGTATTTCTATTTGTATCCATCTAAGTTGAGCCTTTTTAAAATTTTTTATGTTGTTCTGTTACACCACTGTCCCAGATTATGGGAGGGTTGGGATCCCGCGAACATGTTTACCACCGCCACATTCTGTATATATGTGTCTGTCCCAAGTCAAGAGTCTGGAATTCAGTGGTTGTCGTTTGTTGCTGTGTTACATATTTGTTTTTCGTTCATTTTTTACGTTTGAATTGTTTTACTTTTGTCATTGTGAAGAGTTGTCTTATTGGCAATCATACCACATATTCTTTATTATATACAAACACGAAGGGTACCATCATGGAAGCCCAATATGTTGTAGTATGTATAACTTTGTCTGGTAATAAGATTTTTTATTTGAATTTTTGGTGTTTTTAACCCCACCTTTAAGCACCGCTTTTGGACAATTTTCAGGTAACAATGAATATTTTCTTTATGCGAATGCTGCGAACTAGCGCAATATTTATAAAAGTTAAACTTACATATTTTTTTCTGCTATATAACGTTTCTTTTCAAGACTTTTGTACCAATGCATGAGCATATTTGGGTTGTTTCTTGTCGGAGTTTTATAGAATAAAAAGCAAATGATGCAAATTTATCCATGATTTATTTCTAAATGAGAAAATATTATCAAATGAATAAATGGTGATGCTGTATCTTTTGCATTTTATTGACGTTTTGTTGACGTAGTAAAATACAATTTCATTTTTTTTCCCAATATACATGTCATATACGTGACGTGCTTAGTTTTATTCTTTGAATGTTACGAACGACTACCTTGGAAGTTAGTACGGCTTCTTGTATTATTTACCGTCATATAAAACCGTTGTTTTGGTATTCTATCTCCAGCTTACCAACAGTATTTGACAACTTTGGAACTATGACTGAAAATGAAAAGTATAAACATTTCTAAACTGGATCAATTTGCATGTATGTTACATTTTCCTGCAAATTTTGGTACAGCAGCTGATGAAGCACTGAAAAGTATAATTGATAGTAGACCTTTTCTTTTGACAATGATGAAAGATGTCCAACTCGAACAGCAGTGAAGGCACTTTCAAAAAGAGGGTCACACACATCTGGAATTCTCAAAAGTTTTTCTTAAGGGACGAGTCAGGAAAAACTGTTAAGTTGCATTTCATTGCCATAGAAATCATATAGCATGTTATGATGTGCTGCTTTTTACTTTCAAAGAAATGATATTTTGGATCTACTCCATAATTACCCTAAACCAAATGGTTTGTTATACATTTGTAATATCTGACTTTTTTTAAAGCTGAAGTTTGTATTGTTGGAGCTAGAGCTTTAATCAACAAAATCTAGTAACTGCTCTTTGTCGGAAGATATGAAAGCAAAGATGCGACATCTTAGATTTTAAAATCATTTGCTGCAAATGTAAATTTGTCTTAGTCATTGGCCAGCTGATGGTTATGAACCTTTTAGTAAGGCATGTTAAGTTTAATGTCAGCTTGTTAAATAAAGATGTGTTGTACATTGAACTTTATAATGATACACATAAACTCATCATAGATACCAGGATTAATGACTCCCAGCTGGACTATTTTATCCAAGTAGCAGCTAAATTACTATGTGCACGAAGAAAGACAAGCAGCAAGTCATTTACATTGGGTTTGATATTGGGAACACCAATAAACCTTATAGAAAAAAAGTCCCTAAAACAAATGCATCAGTGAACGGGAGGGACCTGGTCATCTTTGAATGCTTGTTCGCTGATTAACGTCCTTATTTTTTTTTTAAACATCACGACAGTAACGGAAGAGAACATTTTAACAATTAATACATTAAGTAGGTCCTGTAATAGAGGCTGTTCGGGATGATGGTCGGGATAATTGAGACTGCCACTGGAAAAGTAGGGTACATGGAATAGAGAACAAAATCTCGCCTTGCAACAGGACAACTGCGGACCCCTCACAGAGTTGTTGAAAAGGTTCTTAAAGTTTGCAGAGCGTGGCACTCTCTAAACGAGGCATCATATTTAACGGCCTTATTTTGACCAGGCGTGGCTGCGTACTTGTATATCCCGCAGAGCCAAACGGAATTTGAAAAAGGTGTTACTGCTGGTCAGAAGAAAACCTTTAGTCATCGTTTGTCAATCCCCCCTTTCCGGTACACCCTTAGGGGCCATTGGAAAAAAGAGGGTATATTAGAATTAAAAGGAATTTCCCTTACAATTGGTCTCTTCTTTGGACGAATATTGTGAAATAAAATTAACAGTACCAATTTTTCAGCACCAGATGCGCATTTTGACAATAAATGTCTCTTCGATGTGCTGGAGACCGAAAGGAATCAGAGGAAAATACATTCTTTAATTTAAAATGGTTTCCAACATTTTGTTAAAGCAAATTGTAACAACAAAACATCCGTATTTTCATGACGGCCAGTCTTCGAATTTGGGCGATAGTCCGAAGCCCTTGGCGTGTAAAATCATCGTCCAGCCTGTAAATCTCAATTTGTACGCGCCCGTTGGGCCTGTAGAAATTCCGTAGTGGTCATAACTTCAGCCGGGATAAAAACATGCATGTGCATTAAAAATTCTAGCGAAATTGTATGGAAAAGTCGTTAAAAACGTTCCGTTTCTTACACAGTTAAAATTTCTATCATCACCGTTAATTTCTGGTTTCTTTACTTTTGAAATGGAGCAAATATAACATGACAACCGACCAGGAACCAGATTTTCGTTCTGTATCACTTGAATGTTTGAAGACACCTCAAATTTGTATAGAAAACAAATGTTTAAAAATAGCGCAAACGTAAATAAACAAAAATGCAAGTCATGATTGACTACAGTTAGGAATAAGTCTACTACGTTATTTTGAGGGGGCAAAGCCCGGTTAAAGATTAAAAGTACACAAAAGTGTTAGTGAAGATGAAAAGAACATTGCAAAAAAAGATAACGAAATCAACAAAAGGGAACGTAAGTTCTAAGTACAATGGCAGGAAAAACGACCATGGCTTTCATTTAACAAGGCTGATAACAACATGTTCTGCATATCATGCAGAAAAGAAAAAGTTGACTCTGCTTTTGCCATTGAGACAAATAACTTTAAAATAGAGGCAGTTAAACAACATGAGGCAAGCAAGAGCCATCTTCTTTACTTGCAAAAGTTTAATACCACCACACAGCCTAAAACATCTCTGGCCTCACAATGCCTACTCCAACTAAAATCTAATGAGTATGACAGTCTGAAAATGAAATTCATCAATGCACAAGCAGTGGCAAAACACCACAAATCATTTAAGGACTATGAACTGTTGTGTCGCTTAGACAAAAAAAAAAGGGATTGAAACTAGTGTGAATTATAATAATGACAAATCATGTTCTATGTTTGTGAAAAGCATTGCAAATGTCTCAAAAGAGGGAATTGTCCAAAAGTTGACTAGTGCTAAATTTCTCAGTGTTACAATGGACGACAGCACTGATTTTACAGGGGAGGACTTAGAATCAGTTTATGTACCTTCATGTACCGGTGGCCACGTAGAAGATATTTTTTTGCACATTGGAGAGGCCGAATCTGCTTGCTCTGGTGATTTGTTTGATTTCCTTATGAATGTCTTCTCCACTATGGGACTTACAGAGGCAGTAAATTCAAAATTAGTAGGCTTTACTGCTGATGGTGCTTCCAATATGCAAGGTTTGTTTAATTATTTTGTCTTTTTGAGTAATTGACAATATTTGGGTTGGGCTAGATTATTAATGTTTTTGTTTAATATTCAGCCTTCTTTTGCAATATTAGAGATCCAAACTCATATACTAAGCTATCTACGGTAAATACAGAAATTTTTGTGTCAGTGTGCATTTATTATTGCGATTTTGTCATTTTGGACTAAAATGCAATTTTACTTTTTTCGATATTGAAAAATATCCGGTTTAATTCAAATAGAAAATTTCAAAATGCGATTTTAAATTATTGCGATTATAACCCTGACAATTTTTCGCAATAATATAAATAAAAACATTGCAATAAATAAAATTTTGAATTTACAGTATAGCAATAACATGATTATAATTGATAAGTTTTATTCAATATCAGTCCATATAATCATTAATTTGATGACCAAGTAACAAGTATGTACATGTCTGCTTCAAATTTAGTTGAATAATATTACAGCCAAAAATTGACAATGGGGGTTGGGGTGGTTGAAAGAGACTTAATTATATATATGACAAGGAGTTGATATAAATATTCTCTTAATCTCATATCAATATTAAATGTTTAGCTTTATAAATTAAAGTTCATACCTTCTATGTGAAAAATACACTTAAACATGTAATATAATATTTTATGTTTTAATTTTAGGGAAAAAACAGGCTTAGCAACAAGATTAAGGGAAAAATGGCCACATCGTGTGACCAATCACGGTCTTGCTCGTAGGCTAGAGCTTGCCTTCAAAGATTCCCGCAAGTCTACATTTAAAGTTCTATATGAAAAACTGATGACGTTATTACTGGGTCTGTATAACCTCTACTGAAAAAGTCCCAAACAGAAGAAGGCATTGAAGAGATCTTTCAAAATTTTAAACATTAATCAAGTCTTATCTTCAGGAGTGGGTGGAACCCGTTGGCTTCCACATGTTGCTAGGGCTATAAATACATTTATTAAAGGCTACAGGGCGATAAGACTGCAACTGGAATCTGCATCTCACCACAATCCCAAAGCAGAGGGACTGGCAAAATTGGCTAGAGATGGGTCAATAATTTCTTACATGTTAATTTTGAAGGTAATTTTTACATAAGTTAAAACAGTATAGAATTAAGGGAACAATGTAAATTGATGAATTTTGTAAAAATTGACATGGTCACTGTGACCTGTGTTTTGCAAACATGTAGTTTTGTACAAGTGTACTTTTCATCTCATTGTCTTATAAGTATAGATTTCATCTCATTGTCTTTATTTCACTGTTACTAACTAACTTATATGACATTTTAATTTTTTTTTCACAGGATGTTGTTGCTCAACTTGTTAAATTTTCTGTTTTCCTTCAAAAAATGGTCTTACCCTGGGAGATGCATACATGAGAGTCACTGCAACAAAGGCAATGTTTTCACAGCTAATTCAAAAGTAGTTATACTATGTTTTATTGCATTTCAGCTTTCTAAAAATCATGATTTTATATGTAACATTTTGGTGTTGCACAAGTTTTTAAGATTCAGTCAGTCTTTGCTCATTGTAAAAGGCCGTACAAACCAAAAGATTCTTATGGTTCTTTTCAGTTTTGCATTACAAAAATTGAAGATAAAAAAATCCTTTTGTTATTGGCACTGCAATTTATCTTTTTATGTATAAGTTAAGCAAAATCTAATTACGAATGATTTTAGGGAAACAGATGACATTGTAAGAGATGTACAGGTAGTTATGGATGCAGAGTTATACCAAGGAGAGGAAGTAAAATTCAAAGGGCAGAAATTTAATCCAAATGAGTTACGGAAACAATTCCTGACATGTGTGCTCAAGGAGATGGATGTAAGATTTCCCATTGAAAATCCGAACTCCTCAATAATCAAGGCATCTTTGATCACTTGCTTTTCCCATTGGCCTATTCCTGGATTGGATAATATTTCAGGTTTTTGAATTGATGGTTTATTGATTAATAATTGATTTAGGAATATTCTTTTCTTTTAGTATTTATGTTGTCAATTCTTGAAGTTGTATGTTACCTTTTTATTTTCAGCTTGCACATGTTTCTGGTTCTGATGTTTTCATTGTTTGCATGTTAAATTTTATAATTATCAGTATCTTTTATAAACCAGAGTGTCAATTTAGGTTTTAATAAATATGCGTATACATTTTATTTACTATGACCATCATGGCCATGCTGCAATGCATATGATATGAAATAAGAATAATGTTTTAATATTAGTAATTTACTTTGCACTTTTCAAAGGAACTTCATATGGATTGTATAAAACACAAATATTAACCCAGATCATGTTTAGATATTCTAAAAGAAATGAGTTTTCATCACAAAGATTTGTATGTGGAAGAAAATTCAAAAATAAAAATTAACATTGCATGTACACCAGTAATGACTTCTAGAATTTTGAGTTTTATGCGCAAAGGCAAGGGTAAAAAATATATTAAATAAGTAATAAATTTTATTTCTCAGATTTTGGTGATGAGGAGATAAACACCATTTAGAAACAATTTGGGGCTATACTGCAGGCTGAAAACGTGGATACTGCACAGTTGTCTGGGGGAGTGGTCTTTGTTGAAGGCCATGATCTATGAAAGGGAGTTTATCAATTTTCAAATTATGAAATAACTTAAACTGTTAACAATATTAATCAGACATTGACAATGACATATCACATATTGTCCATAATTTTCATGTGAAATAAGTGGTTTTGTTGTGTTTCTGATTATAAAAGAAACTCCTGGGCATTACATGTGTTTGAGGTGATGCATAATTGATCTGTCATTCAATGCGACTCATATCATTCTTTATGATCTGAGGTGTATTGAATGACACCAGTTCATTGGTCATACCTGCCTTTTTTTATTTCTCAAATGTTGATATGATAATTTTATGTTTTGTAGGTTTGGATCAGCCATGAATGATGTTGATTAATTGGATGTACACAAAGCATTCAAGAACCACGATGTTGACAATGTGCTGTGTGTCTTTGACTTGTTAAGAAGCCTGCCTCCCATTTCAGTCACGAATGACACTTGCTTTTCCTTCATGAAGTTGACAAAAATCAAGAGAAGGGACAGACTCAATAACAGCACTTTGGACACATTGATGTTTGTACAGCTGCAGTCACCATCTATTGAGGAATTTGATCAAGATTCTGCCATCAAAGGCTGGCTGGTTAGATTCATAAGTTGTATACACTATTTAACTTAAGTTGTAGATATCAATGATAATAATAGAAATAGATAAAAAGAAATCTTGTTTGGCTTGTAAACTTCGATGAGACAACAAACTCACAAAACATATTTACCTTATTAATCATTTCATTCAAGCTTTAATAATTTTTGTAACTTTTAAACTTGTGTGTTACAAATAATATTTAAACTTTCATTGATTTTCTTACAGATAACCCCTTCTGGTAGAAAAGAAAAAATTGTTACTCGTCTAAAACAAAGGTGTCTGTAACAGAAGTCCAGCCTGGTATTAGTCACATAGTCATGATGGAACAGCCTGTTCCGCAAGTGTTGGGTCCACTTGATCCTGATGAACCAGCTGAAGACCAGTCTGCACAAGCGGTAGCTGAGCATGATTTCATCAAACCCAATTCAGAAAATTATGTCCAGATGAGTCTCTAGTTAAATTATCAATAATGGTTTTGTAAGCCCAAGGGATGTTTTCAAAATGATTAAAAGTAGAAGCCGAAAGGCACTTATAGTTCTACCCCACAATCATGACCATGCATCCAATTCATACAACAACAAAAATTGATTCTGTAGTGGTTACAACAATAAATTAAATCAAAGACAGCCTTTTTGACTGTGTCATCATTTTTATGTTTATTTTAAATTGATAGTTGATCATCATTCATGAGATCTTAATAAAAATGTGTGCACATTTACATTAAGCTTCCAAGAAATAAAAAAAATCATTGAGACAGTGATGGATTCACACATTTTCAATTTCTCTTTCAACTCATTTTATGATTGTTGCTATTGTGAGGTTATGATTCTATATCAAATACAATGCTATATTAACAAATAAAATCTTAACATGTCAAGTTTGACAATTCTTTTTTGTTTTCAAGAATTTTGATTTACTGTATTGTATTATTTACTTCTTCAGGCAGCAACTGCAGCTCTGAAGGCAGTGAGGACAGCCAAACAAGCCTTACTTGACAGTATACAATCTGGTGGTGGTGACGATGGTGATGATGACTATACTAGTGACAATGATGAATCAGACTGTGACAGTGAAATACCAGAAAATATTGTGGACAACATGATATTTTCATTCAGCAGAGATTTAAAATTGAAATGAATTAAAAATTTGAAATACACTGATTTGATTTTCTGACATCAACTAATAAAGATCCAATAACTAGTATAGCAGAAGTAGTTAGGTGCTAAAAAGATACTTTTTTGGCAATAGAACTGTTATAATTTGTTATTGGAGAACATGAGAATTTTCATTTGACATGGTGAAAAAACCAACATTTTTGGATAAGTTATATTCCCTTCAATGATGATAGTAAAAACGGAAATTTTGGGGCCTGTAAAATTTCATGTGGGCCTTTAAAATTAAAAAATCAAAGGTCCACCTGGCCTGTGCCTTAAATTTTATAGCGTGAAGACTGTGCCGCAGTACCGAAGTTCTGGCAACTGAGCTGGTGATACTATCGGGAACTAACTGTCCATTAGAAGCATCGAACCAGTGGTAGTTATACAATTAACGATACCATTTCTTCTCCACCAGATGCGCATTTTCGACATTAAAAGTCTCTTGAGAAATGCTCGAGGCCAAAATATTTGAAAATGAAAAGCAGATAAAGACCTGAAAAAAATTGTATAGACTTCGAGATTGCATGTTAGTTAACTAAGCGCGTCACTGATAACCTGTGGTGTATGTCGTTGATGGAATATGTTCATTGTTCTGCGGTTTGCATGTCGTGTCGACTATTATATTATTTGTTTGTGCTGTGAATCTGTCACGTAGTGTTTTAAAAGGACAAAGCTTTTCATCCTAGCCCCCCCTCGTATAAATCAAATGGTAGCTCCATATAAGACACTAAAGCAGCTGACTCCGTTTGTTAACCTTCAAATTCTTTATATGTCGGAAAACCAAATGATTACAGACGAATCAAATCGCTATAGGCGTTATTAGTAGAATTTTGAGGCTGTTCATTATGTTACTAGTTTGTATGATAGTTCTTCGAAACTGTTTGCAATGAATTAGTAATTGATATAACCTGAAACATCATTCATAACAATGAAAATAGACGCGTCGATAAAAAGCCCCCCACCCACCCCCTTGTATAAATCAAATGGTAGCCCCCTAAGACACTAAAGCAGCTACCCCGTTTGTTAACCTTCAAATTCTTTATATGTCGGAAAACCAAGTGATTACTGACGAATCAAATCGCTATAGGCGTTTTTAGATGAATTTTGAGGCTGTGGCATTATGTTACTAGTTTGTTTGATAGTTCTTCGAAACTGTTTGCAATGAATTAGTAATTGATATAACCTGAAACATCATTTATAACGATGAAAATAAACGCGTCAATGGAAAGTTTCAGAAAGTTCACCAGCAGTTATTTTTTTCATTAAAATCCAAATGCATTGTTTAATGAGTAGAATTATGAGAAAGAAAGTGATATTTTTCTTGACTAATTATTCCACACCTTTCTAACAAGAAACTGTCACCCCTTCTTATTACTCTCACTTTCGTACAATAAATTTAATGCACCCATCTCTCAAACTTCTCACATTACGCCAACTTGGCAAAGATTACACTATAACTCATTCTCACCTGCTACGGAACAAACTTCTCGCATACACAACACATTTCATCCTCTTATTTCTGACTCGCTAGCACTCTATCGTGCACTCTCAAAGTTCTTACTTCATTTTGTCCTGGCTTCTCAGAGTCACCGTCACTCTTGCTAAATTTTACAATTTTTTCTTCCCTTGTTTTACCTTCCTCCTCTATCCAACTAGACCATTTTGGCCTTTCCTACTATCACATTGCTGTCACTCACACTACTACTTACTTTCTCTAACATATCATCCTCGGTCACTGTCTTTCCACTTATATTCTACTAAAAATATTCCTCTTTTTTTCTTCTCCAATTTTACTCTCTTCATGGCTACCACTTTCTTTACAGAAACATCACTGCCATTCCCTTTTCCTCTCCAAACTTTCTCACTATTTATCATTCTACCACTTACATCACTCTTATTCCCACTTGCTCTCTCATCTACCTCGAAACCACCACTCACTACAACATCATTATCCTTATAACGGTTAGAAAGCTTGTCATCATTTACAGCGAATAAGCTCTTGTCAGTTTAAATGAAAATAAGTTATATACTTTGCCTTTCCACCTGCAAGATAAACTTGATTGATCTACAAATATAAAACTAAACAATAGTTATTATACTCAATTCAATTCAAATATTTATTGCCGTATAAATTTTAAACATTAAGTTTGTGACATACAAAATAAGTAATAAATATAATTATAATTCACACATATATATATACACAATCATTCAATTACAGTAAATAGCCCAGTGTCCCTTGTCCTCAGTTCTAATGACCTTTTGATGTAGGACCCCAATTTATTTACTTGTGATGGTGTTGATGGATTGGGTATAAAAATCAACTTTTCTTCATCAGATAAATCTTTAATAGAAAAATTAAACTCCAAATTGTCAAAAAAGTTATTTCTTAGTTCCCATTTAATTTACAATCTAATATAAAATGTTTTCGTTTTCTAATGTTTTACATTTAAGGCATAATCTCTGCTCTCTAGGAATATTAGAATGTCTGCCTTTTCCATATTTAAATTATGGTCAATAATTCTTATTTTGTTATTAATTTCCTATAAGTAAAGTTTGATGTTCTTAAATAGTCTTCAAAACATAAATTTAGTTTAAGGTTCTTATATAAGAAAAGTTTACTCTTTTCATCAATGTTTTGCATCTTATTATGTATCAAATTTTCAAAGTAGTTTTTAGAGCTTGTTTTTATATAAACTTTAAATGAATTATTTATTTTTTTGTCTGAACTAGTATTTTGTTGAATTTGTGCTATATCTAAATTAAGTTCACTTAAAATATTTTTTACATAGGTAAACCAGGAGTATACTCCTTCTGAGTCTAAATTTTTACTAAGCGTGTAAGCTTCTTTCAAAAGAGGATTTAACTTACAACATTCAAATCTCTTTAAATATAATAAAGTTTGTGTTTTAATATTAAATTCTATAGGAAGTCTCCCCAATTCAGCTCTAGTTGCAAGATTAGATGCATTCTTTCTAGTTCCTAGTAAAAATTTACAAAATTGCAAATGTAATTTTTCAATTGGACTTTTTTCTGCAAAACTTAAAATGTCTACTTCTTTTCCAGAATTTAAAGCTCTATTTTTTGCTCTAAAAAGAGATATATATGTGTCTAAATATGTTACTTCAGAGTTGTATATCATTATTGGTTTTATGAGGGAATCAAAGAGGTGGCATGCCACTTTGACTGGTAAAATATCAATAGTTATTATACTGACAGATTTGTGTTTAAAAAACTGAAAGGAGTAAAGATTAATTAAAACATTCAATATGTATCAAGATAAAAATAACTTTATAAAACCAAAAATATTGTTTTAAATGCATTTACTTTTTTGATTAAGGAACATGCTGAAGAATTATCTACTTTTTATCTATGATTAACTAGCTATTTATAATTTCGTCGCTTGTCAATAACCTGTGGGAAGTTATAATTCTGCTATGTTTTCGTTTAGGTTTGCCCTCATTTGTTGAATTAACAGAGAAGATGTTATTAAGATCTTCATTCCATGTTCCGTACCACTTCAGTTCAGTTGTTGCAGGAGCAGTCATCCCTACCCTACTGTCATCTGTTCTACCAGGCACACTCATGGGTTCAGATGATGCCAATACCTTAACCGGACGATACTTCATATATAGATTTGTCTCGTCCGTGTTCCATATTTCTGTTGGAGACGGATATTTGATATATTTGTGTCGATCAACAAAATACCTTCTAAACTTGATGGGATCTAGCATTCTTGAACGGACCGTAGCAAATTTTTCTGGTTTACGAAAAACAAGAAAAGGGTGTCTACGACGAAGATCTAGACCTGCAAGCCAGTCCATATCGGGGACCCCATCCTTGAAGTTGTTTTTCAAATTGAACTGTCTACATACAGTAGCAGCTCAACCCAACATCTGCCGACGGCTGATTCCAAAACTTTGATCAGCAAGACCCATAACTTTGATAACTATTTGTTAACAATTTCTCAATCAGCAGCATATTTCTTGAATGGCAAATGCTGAAAGCTTAAAAATGGTTCTTGATCACCTGTCTTACTACATTCAGACACTTGACAGTTTATGAGGTACTTCTTAACCATAGACAAGTCAATATCTGGCACCTGTTTTTGCCATCCTAGTATCTTTAAACAGATAGTTAGGAGATAGCTGCTGAAACTCGTTTAGTTGCGGAACTTGCCTACTATCTAATTGGTGATTTTCTATCTTTGGTTCTTTTATGCCAAAATCTTTTTTCACGGGTACAAAATATTAAAATATTAAGTTCGAAACATAATAAAATCTCCAATGGGTTGCGATTAACACCATCATTTTGATGTTTGCATCAGTACAGAGGCGTTTAAAATCCCTTAATTTTATATTCTTTGCATCTTAATATGTTTGAGGTGTGAAAGATAGAGGTTGTAATAATGTTGCTACGTCTTTTATGTTGATGGATGACACTTTATTCTATATTCTAGAGTAATTGTCAAATTTTACAATTTTACATTTTACCGGAACTCCCCCAGCGCGTGCTGTATTATGGGTAACTGTGAAATTGACTATTGCCTCAAGTATTGCTGTGTATGTTTCATTGGCAATCATATCACATTTTATTTTCAAAGTAGTCAATATGGTCAAGCAGGATTTTTTTTTGATTTTCTGATTTATATATTCCATTTACACCAAATCTCTATGATAGAGGAAATAAAAGTCATATATATGATAATAAAAAATGTTCATCTCAAAACAACAAAAGCTTCTAAGCAATCATTAAATCACAGGTTGATTATTAAGAAAAGATATTTAACAATATGAAGTATAAATGTATTAATTCTATTAGAATGAATGTTTTTGACTAAATATATGTCAATTACGTCTGCAGTCCGGGATGCCGCTCGATAAAATTGCTCCCCTTGTTTCTTTCGCTCTCCTGTCAAATCATGTAATTTCGCTGCCTCCAATGGTAGACGCGACAACGATGGGTGTCGTCAGGACAGGTACAATTAAAGGAATCAGTTAGGAAGATAATGTTATTTTTTACGGTGTGTTTGATAGGTTTGTTACCCTTTAACATTATATAATACACACTCATAAAGTTGATAAAAAGCGCCTCTCGCGCACAATTAACTCAATTTCAATTATTCTATTTACCGGGTTATTGTAGTCCTATAATATAAGACTTCGGAGATTCATATCATGTACATTCAACGATTTTTATCGGATTTTTTTTTCACTATCAATGTCTAACGGTTGATAGTAAAAAAAATCCGATAAAAACGTTGATTGTAAATGATATGAACCTCCGAAGTCTTATATATAGTCCTATAATATAAGACTTCTGAGGTTCATATCATTTACATTCAACGTTTTTTTATCAGATTTTTTTACTATCAATGTTGAACGGTTCAATATTGAAAGTAAAAAAAAAAAACGTTAAATGTAAATGATATGAACCTCCGAAGTCTTACATTACAGGACTACCGTTTATTAGTTCTTTATCCTAACTAAATGTTTTTGTGGTGTATATTACAAAAAAGGGGGGTGCTTTAACAATCCTACAATACCTGTTTACAGAATAAGAGAGATATTTCGTATTTTAAACCTAACCTTTTCACATATTTGTTAGATATGTTGAGAATATAGCCAAATGTTTAGTACGTATATCCATCCCCTCTTTCAATTCATTAGTTAAACAGACAGCTCTGAAGAATATGCAATAACCGAACATTGATAATTTAGCTAACAATGAATTCAGTACATTTTTTCCAACAAATAAAAACCAATGAAAACATTTGATATGATTTGAAAATATGGTCAATTAAATCGGATCTTGTGGTTTCGTAAACATTAATGATAGTTCAACATTTTCGATTTATAGTTTTCTTTATTTCATATACTAGTAAATATCATAACATGTATACATTTTGTGATGCATCTGATGTATAAATCCAGTGGCAGATCCGGGGAACAGTCCTGTGTTCAGATCCGTTTGTAGAAAAGGGGGGGGGGCAATACCTTTTATGTTAACCTGTTTTCGCCTTTTTCAGGGTGTTATTAACTGTTATCTGAGATAAATTTAAACTGTTAACTGTTTTCAACCCATTGTGTTAACTGTTATCAGCATTTTGAATTTGTTGTTAACTGTTTTGCCAAAATCGAGGTGTTGTTAACATGTTAAAAGACCCCTATTGCCCCCTCGTAGTATGGTGGTTGGAACCCCGCTTTAATTGGTTTGATTGATTATTTTTTTTTTTTTTTTTTTGCAGTGTCAAAAAGGATGATAGACTAGTTTTATCAAGAAGTTATGGAGATTTTTTCTGAAAAGATTCCTTAACATCACAGTGTATTAGAGACTAATGAGCCTCGTCTAGTGCAAGCAACTGACATGCCCTACCTGTTACGCTGACAGAAAAGCCCCCATTTTGAAAGCACGTTTAAATGTTGTGTGGAAGGTCTGCTATATATCTGACAGTCAGATGTCTTGGAATTATTCTGAAGTACATATGCTGACCAAAGGCATGGAATAGAGGGGAGAGGTTTAAAGTGTCAGATGCTAGTCTGAGGGAATTTGAACTATAGAAAGCAATATATAAAGATATGTAGGAGAAATAACCTATATGTTGATAGACTAGTTTTATCAAGAAGTTATGGAGATTTTTTCTGAATAGATTCCTTAACATCACAGTGTATTAGAGACTAATGAGCCTCGTCTAGTGCAAGCAACTGACATGCCCTACCTGTTACGCTGACAGAAAAGCCCCCATTTTGAAAGCACGTTTAAATGTTGTGTGGAAGGTCTGCTATATATCTGACAGTCAGATGTCTTGGAATTATTCTGAAGTACATATGCTGACCAAAGGCATGGAATAGAGGGGAGAGGTTTTAAAGTGTCAGATGCTAGTCTGAGGGAATTTGAACTATAGAAAGCAATATATAAAGATATGTAGGAGAAATAACCTATATGTATAAAAATTAATTATCCCACAATAGGAACTGTCTTTTAATTTGTCAATCTTATCCATAACAGAAGGGATGTTAATGTGTCCTTCATATATTTGTAATACTGATGGTAATTCAGATGCACAGTTGTTTTTCTTCTGCTTCATATATTTATGAACACGAGCTATATTTTTTGGTGATATAATTGCTGAGATGATATAGCAGTGCCATTGGTTTCCCCTATTTGTTGAAAGAACTTGATCATCTGAACTAGTTTTTTTTTTAAATTGGAGCCCTGTTCAAGAACAGTTAAAAGAACATATGCTTAATTTTCATTATATTTTTCAGACCAGCATCAATTTTAATATAACAGGCTGTACATTCTATAAAATATGCCAGTCAACCGGAAATGTTAACACCCAAAAAAGGTCTTCAGTATATTAATTTTTCAACTTACAAAATATGACAAAGGTTTTAGCATCCCTAACTTTACTATGTGACTTAAAATTTTGATTTGTTAATATCAAGCAAACTGTTATACTTTCCAAAACATGATAATAGTTCCGTTTTCATTATTAACAGCAAAGGACTTACTCTTGTATAAAACTGTAACAGATTATCAAAGACTGTCTACAAGTACAATTTTAATCCAAGCCGCTGTTCTTTTAAGCACCGTGTTAACTTAAAGACTTAAATATTTGTCTTTAAATAATCAGACTTGAGACAATAACATGGAGGTAAGTATATGTAAGGACAACGTTTTCAAGATTGGTTTGAACAGTGCGAAGGTCGACTTGGAATGTAGAAAAAAACCAATGAACGTCTTTGTGCTGGTTATTTTCATAAGGGAACGACCATTTAACTTCAAAAGGTGATAGAGGTGGAGGGGTAGGATTTATTCAAATAAAATATTGTCTGATCCCCAATTCCATGGAAACAATATTGTTGGCAGGAAAAATTTATGACAAAAAAAATATAATGAATTCTGATTTCCCCATACCTTATAGTGCTAAATTTTGGAGAAAAAAAAATATTTGATTGATGGAGGCGGTAAAAATATGTTCGAGCTCAGACAAGAAAACCATACCCCCTTTGAAGTTAAATGGTTGCTTCCTTGTTGAGGGATTGTTTCCTGGCTTGCTTTGATAGAGTATTGTTGCATGTTTCACAGATGTTGCTTTCTTTTGATAATTAAAGTAAAGATATTCTTTTTCTTGATTGCAAGCAAATAATTAGTATGACATCAACGTCGGGAATTTTGGCGGGCGATTTTCTCAGACCAAAGTGGCATACTACATGTAATCGACAAGAAATGTATCGTGTCCCGTGATAGTTTAAAACGCCATTCGCATAGAAAAACTTTAGTAGGATTAGTTGGCGACTCAATTATATGTTCCTCCATAACTTCCAAAAACTTTGGCATACATGTATCAAGTATTAAAGGTTATGTTGTCCGATGTTTACACATTACTGCCGGATATCTGTTTTTTGTCTCTTACATGGTGGCTTTCCTGAAATAATTTCGCCATTTTTATATTGCATACATTGTAGATACAATCACCCAACAGTATGTTAAACATACTGTGAGACCAAATTGAAGATGATCTGAGGGTTTGCTTGTGTTATGGTAGCACCGCCAAGAATTGGTTGACTAACATTTCACGCACAGTTTGTGTTTAGATTTGAAGTTCATCATACTTTGGGTTAATACGTAAAAGATTTTTGTTAATTAATTCATGAAACACAAATGCAATTTCAAGACTTGATTTTTAATTTATCCTTAAAATAATCTGTGCAAAAACAATACTAATTATGGCATTGGGGCACTAGTAGCGACATTGCTAGCTCTAAATAGGACCCCAAAAGTTTGAACAAGAATGAAAACACACTAGAGTAATAGATACGTATGTGTAGTACATAAAATATGAAGACACTCGTGTACTACTAGTAGTTGTAATAGTGAGCATGTATGGGAAAAACTGAAATTATAGTGAGCCACCGTATAAGGTAAAAACTAATATTAGTCAGTCCTTATGCAAGGAACTTTAATATTCTTGAATTTGTTTCTGAGTTGTGAAAAACTAACATACAACTAACAGTAGGACAGTTAATTAAGTAAAGTACTATAGTACAATCGAGGCCCTATGCGAAGAACTATAATAAAATTTAGTCTAATGTAAAACTAAGTCAAGATCTCGTATGTACGACTCTTAATGTCTAACAAATTTTCGACTGTGGGTAAACTATTAAGAAAAGAAAAAGATATAAATAATAAATTCAAATCTTATGAATAATATTAGCGATAAAAGAAAAATTTATATCACATTATGTCGACGGAAAATTGTAAGATGCTATAAGATCGAATATAAATGTATCGAAAATATAACACAAAAGATATCAATGAAAAAACTGCAATCCCAATTTAAGATGCAAACACATCAAAAGAAAAAACAAAAGCACACCATTTCGGCGGGCAACTGTCGACTTTTAAAACGTTGTAGGATCGAAACATATGACAAAAAAACTGCAATTAACAAAGAGTCACAAAAAATAACAAGATAACGCCATTGGCGGGCAACTATCGGCTTGTCAATACTGTATGATCGAACACAAACATAGCCAACATATGACACCAAAGTAATTAGACGCAAATAAAATTACAAGACATTGCAAGATCAATATAAGATGTATAGAAAATAATCGGTTAAAACAAACAAGAGGAATACAACGATATAAATCTATGCTACCTCAAAAACTCAACTTGACCATGGTCAACCAATCCGGGTTACCGCATAACTAAGGTGAACAAAATGTGTAACAAAACTTTTTAAATAATACATAAATTATTACTGTCGGGGTAATTGTAATTGTTAAAGAAAAAAAATATGTCAAAATTGCAAATATTATTTTAAATAATAGTTTTAATCACTAAAAAGTCATGTGATGTTACAAATATAGGACGGGGCGTGTTCGATGCGTTAATCAATGAGGAAAACCCCGCCATATAACATCCAACTTTGAAATTTCGTACAAATGTCAAATGAAGGTGTGCCACTTTGGGAATGGTCTTAACTGATTGATAATTCATTTCTCAATATTCGTAATTTTTCCCAGATTTTTTCTATGTCGGGCAAAAAAAAGTAGCAGTTTATAAGAAGACCTCCTAATTGACGTAACAACTTGACTTATGGTCGTTTTAAAAACGATTGTTTGCAACTTGCATTGTTAACAGTTGTATAATATGAAAATTAATCAGCGTGAATGCAAATATTCATAATGATTTTACGGAAAGTAACTTTCGTGTCATCTTGACAACCGCAAACAAAGTTCATTTCACTTTTCTACCTTCTAAACACAAGAGTTCGAATTCTTTTGTTCTATTTAAACCGCATACCGGACTGTGTTCGATGTTGGAATAAAGATTATAATTCTTTAAACAACCTGTTGATATAGAAAACCTGCATGCATATCATATAGTTTTAAAATTATTTGGGAAACGAATAATAAAATGAAACGCATTGAAATATTTATATATATCAATAGTTATCAAAGGTACCAGGCTTATAACTTATTACGTAAGACGCGCCTTTCGTCTACATAAGAATCATCACTCTCAGATCAAAATAGTTATAAAGCCAAACAAGTACATCGAGGACCCAAAATTTCAAAAATTGTGCCAAATACGGCTAAATAAGGCAACAGTAGTATACCGCTGTTCGAAAGTCATAAATCGATTGGGAGAAAACAAATCCGGGTTACAAACTAAAACTGAGGTAGCACATCAACTATAAGAGGAAAACAACGAAACAACAGAAACACTGAAGTGCAACAAAAAAATAACAATAATGCAACACACACAGAAACAAACTAAGAGATAACAACTGCCATTTTCCTAACTTGGTACAGGACATTTTAAGAAACAAATGGTGGGTTGAACCTGGTTTGCGGCTAGCCAAACCTCGCGCTTTTATGGATATGTTAAATAAAACACTAAAACGATAACACTACATGACAGGACTACAGTACAAATAAATGCAAGAACATTACGGACAGAGAAATAACACAAATAAACATTACAATAGGAAATTTCGACATGCTAATAGTTATCAAAGGTACCAGGCTTATAACTTAAAACACCATACGTGTGTTTCGCCTACCAGACTCACTAGTGACGCACAGATTAAAATAGTAAAGAAAGCCAAACAAGTACAAAGTTGAAGAGCACTAATGACCCAAAATTCCAAAAAGTTGTGCCAAATACGGTTAAAGTTATCTATGCATGGGATAAGAAAATCCTTAGTATTTAGAATAATTCGTACTTTTGCAAACAGTAAATTTATAAAAATGACTGTATAACTAAGTTAATCTATGCCTAGGATGAGAAAATCCTTAGTCTTTTGAAGAATTCATACTTTTATAAAAATGACCATATAATAGATATTCATGTCAACACCGAAGTGCTGACTTCTGGGCTGGTGATACCTGCATGTATATCATATAGTTTTAAAGTTATTTTGGAAAAAAAAATAATAAATTTATATATATATATATATCAAATTGAGGGTAAGCAGTTTTGAATATCATTCTCAAAAATCAATTTTGTATTCAAATAAGTATTTATATGTCAATTACCAAAAATAATTCAAGCTTTCAATTAGGTTAATACTAGACGGAATATAGAAAATAAATGTATATCGGATACACCAGACTCTTTGATGATCATGGTCATAAAACATTCATGAGTTTAGAAGTACACAGTACATTAAACTGACATACTTGAGTAATCTAGATTACATTTCAATTGCATAAGGGAGAAATAAAGAATATATTATTCATTCATTTTTCGGAGTAATAGAATAGTTCAAAACTTATGTATTGATATATCGAAGTGCATTGCAAGATCGACAAAATATGTACAACTACAAACTTTTCAGGTAAGCACTTTGCAGAAACCATTCCAACCAAACAGATAAATTTGATTGGTATTAAATGTACTGATCTGAGATACTAGAATATACATTTTGAACTCAAGATGCTCGTTTCATATAGAAAAGACTCATCAGTGACGCTCGGATAAAAAAAGGCCAAATAAAGCATGAAGTTGAAGAGCATCGAGGATCCATCTTTTCGAACGGTTTTGACAAATGCATCTAAGGTTATCTAGAAAATCCTTGGTATTTAAAAAAAAAAAGTTTGGTAAACAATGAATTCTTCATAATGACTACATCAATGAAAATTATGTCAACACAGAAGTAGTGATTTAACAGTAAAGTTCCTGTGTATGACTCGTATATTTTAAATATGGTTATTTGATTATTGCAATGTGGTCACATTGGTGTTCTCCGAGCGTCAATAAAAAGTTCAAATACTAAAAGACTGAACTCAGAGGAAAATTCAAAAAGGAAAGTCGTCTCTGGCAATATCAGAATCAAACGAATGATAACAACTGTCACAGGCATATTGTTATGTAGAAAACGGTGGATTAAACCTGGTTTTAGAGCTAGCTAGCTAAACCTCTCACTTGTATGACAGTCTAATCAAATTCTATTATATTCACAACGATGTGTGGATTAACAGACATAACAGGTAAAATGTCAAAATAGGAAGAGATTAGTCAGCATTGTGTTATAATTTCAATCACTATAAAAGCAAACAAATATGTAACAAACAGGCCCAAAGACAAAGCACACCAGCAAAAATTAAAAACAAGAATAGAATACAAAAATGTACCACAGCACTACAACACAAGGGCGGGATGAACAAGTACAGTGCCACGTTATATGTACCAAAGAAACTCAAAAAGGCACATAGACAAAGCATATTAGCAGAAATGAAATACAAGAGTACAAAATGTTTTACAAAAGCACAATGACGGGATGTATAAGTAAAACCCTTGCCAAAGTGAGTCTCTTAAGATTCGCCGTGATTTCTGGTCAGAATGTGACGGGGACATTTTTCCAATTTAGTGTGACGAGATATTACCATTGTCTTTGCAGGTTAGAGAACACGTGCAACATCTCTTTCAGGGTCTATAAGATGCCTGTTGCCAAGTGAAATCTGTCCAAATCCATGTATATAACTAACAGTGACAGTTCAAATTGTCCTTGTGGCCCTCTTTCTAGCAGAACCTATTTGTTGAATTTATGGTTATCGTTATTTCGTCTTGCACATGAATGGACTATTTACAATTGGACTTTCAACAGTCAACAATCAGAAAAAAAGTTTATTTTCCATATTTATAAAAAAAATCCTTTGATCTTGTTTTGTGATAATTTTTTAATATCACGCTCCTCGGGTAATATGGGTTTTTCTGAGTGAGTGGAAAGAAAATGTATAACATCATGAACGTTGTATAGGCGAACAGCAATATGCAGGTACATGTAATAAATCGTCTTTCAAAATCGAGAATGTATTTCTCGGCGTCTCCCTATCTTATACATATCGTCGTTCGATTGTAGCTGAGAAATATCCTCTCGTTTTGTTAAAAAAAAAAACCCATCGAAAATCTATTATTCTCTGATGACATAATTAATGGCCATTAAAAAGTTCACACAAATTGAGATTGAAATAAGTTTATTCAATAATAATAATTTTATTTGCAAAATACACCCTTATGGGTCAAGCAAACAGTAATACAAACATGTAATACAGAAAAAGGAGAACTACAAATATATACATAAAAGAGGGGCTAAAGATACCAGAGGAACAGTCAAACTCATAAATCGAAAATAAAATGAAAAAGACAAAGACAAATAATAGTACACAAGAAACAACATAGAAAACTAAAGACAGCAACACAAACACCACCAAAAACTGGGGGTTGGGTTAAAAAAAAAATTAAAAATAGTCATAAATGGTAATGTAACCTTTGAATGACCTGGACCTCATTTTAGCAATTCTAAAGATTGCTTTATAAAGTCATTAACTTCTGTCAAAAGCTCAGATTCAGGATTTAAAAGTAGTTGAAGCTTGCATGTATAATCAGGGTTAATATTATTAATCTTTGAAAATAAGCAATCTCTTAAAGTTGATTCCAGTTTGAAATATAGAAAAAAAAAAATGGTATTCATCATCAAGTGTATTACAAACCTTTGATCTCTGGGTACATTTTTATATCTTTCCATTTCAACTTTAATTGGCAATAAAATGTAAGATCTGACTTCATGCAATAGAATACATCTATACTACTAAATCTAAAGACCCCCAAGGGTGACTGGGGAATAGAAATATGGTCACCATTGGTCTTCCTCCGACCGGCGGTAAAACCCTCGCCAAAGTGGGGCGTCCGTTTGGCTGTGCGGGATGTACAAATTTGCAGCCACGTCCGGTCAGAATGGGGACGTTAAATCCGATGCCTCGTGTAAAGAGAGTGCCACGCTCTTTGCACGTTAAGAACCCTTGCAACAACTCTTTTGAGGGGTCCGTAGGTGACCTGTTGCAAGGCTAAATTTCTGTCCCTATCCAATATACCCTCATTTCCTGTGGCAGTCTAAATTTATCCGACCTTAATTCCGGAAGCCCCTATTACAGAACCTACCTATTGTATTTATTGTTAATTTGTTCTCGTCCTGAATATGCATGAAATATTTGCCACTGGACGTTAAGCAACCAACAATCAATCAATCTAATTCTAAAGACCGTTTTTTTGTTCACCTAATAAACGTATAAACGAAGAAAGCTACACGTCAAACTTATATAAGGGTATATATACTTGATAGGTTATACTGAAAAGTTTACCCTTTTACATCGATTACTGTTACAAACAATAAGCGATTAGACAAATTAATAAGTTCCGGAACTATCCGATGCGATTTCCTTTTAGTCATGTCATTATATGTCACATGTTACCTATTACCTTATCTGTACGTTCCGCATCTGTCAGGCGCACCACCAAACGGTGTATTTAGGATTTGCTTTATACACGGGTAATAATCACAGGGTTGACACTACTAAATTCAATCATTGTCACATTGTTTCCTAATGTAGTATTTTAATCAGCATGACTTTATAAAATGACAATACGAATACTAAAAATCTAGACTTTAAACTAAGGCGTAGGTACAGTTTCCAATTTGTTAGCCGACATGACGTAAAAACGGCCAATCGAAGAATTCAACTTAATTTATAACTAATATAGGACAATGCTGTTGACTAAAAATTACTCATATCTAAGCCCTTTTGTTTTCCAAATAATTAATATGACCAATATTTGATAATTTCAAGGTCGACAGGTTCAAACAGAAACTTTTAAAACAGAAAGATTTTGAAGGCAGAGAAAACTGTGCATCTTTTAATCAGCATGATTTTATCAGATGACAATACCAATACTAAAAATCCAGGCTAAAATAAGAACATAATAAGATACTTTATTTCAGTCACGGCGGACCCGCGATATCGCGGGTGTGTTCTAGTGTCTACAATGGTTGCTACATACTTTTTATATTGAGGCCTATGCTTTACAAGTACTAAAAACGATAAATGTACATTACAACACATAAGATGATGATTTAATAATATATCTATTTCATATTAAACATAATTAAACTGGTCCATATCATTAAGTAGCGCGTATTTAAACAGACATCTGATGATTTTATGTCTATGAAGGGTTTAACTTATTTACTGGTACTTTTCTGCTCATTGAACTGAAAAAAAAAGATCTTCTATAATTTGATAACCACAACGTACTTGTCATATATAAGTGTTCAACTTTTTTCCCACAAGGGTGACTGTGGGAAAGAAATTTGGTCACTAAGGTCTTCTTTTCGACCAGCGGTAAAAACCTTGAGAAAATGGTGCGTCTGTTTGGCTGTTCGAAATATACAGGTTCACAGCCACTTCCGGTCAAAATTGGGATGTTTTATATTACGCCTATCCTATATGACACCTTCATGAACACGTTATCTGATAGTATGTTTGATTAATTATTCTTTTAATGACTTAAAAGAGGGACGAAAGATACCAGAGGGACAGTCAAACTCATAGATCGAAAATAAACTGACAACGCAATGGCTAAAAATAAAAAGACAAACAGACAAATAATAGTACAGAAGACACAACATAGAAAACTAAAGACTAAGCAACACGAACCCCACCAAAAACTAGGGGTGATCTCAGGTGCTCCAGAAGGGTAAGCAGATCCTGCTCCACATGTGGCACCCGTCGTGTTGCTTATGCTATTAAAGAAACCAATTGTGTTTATGTTTTTATAATTCAAATGATCAGTGCTTCCATGAATAACGGAGATATTGGCTTCATAACCTGATAACACGAGGTACATTCGTTAGTCTACAAATTACACTACGAATGTTAACCACATGATACACAATGAAAATAAGTCAAATCTGGTTGTTGAAGAATTGACATCAAAATCAAAAATTTTAGTCGGTGAGAATTTCAATAATTAAATAATTCACAATTGTGTGGCGTCTGCCTACTTTAGATGAATGTATATATGACAATGGTATACGACTTTAGTCTAAAGTTTTTTTATCATGTTTTATGGACTTTCTCTATTTTGAAGTCCTTTAAGAAATACTGTTATTGCTTAACTCAAAAATGTGATGACAATTGAATATTTTTGCGTTAACTACATATCAAAACATATTTCAATTTCAACCGATGACTGTGTGACAGAGATATTGTTTTCTTTCGTTTTTATCACTGTCATTGTCGCCACAATCTTTCAGTGTTAATATTTGACACAAGGTCAATTTTTGTTGTTGTTTTTTCTCAGATAATGTATAGATAAAAAGATGAAGCAAGTCAGACTATCACTCAGATAATGCGCATGCATTCTGAACCCCTCATTATTTAGATGAAGCATTTAGTGTAAAATGTCCAGTCAGGATCAAAAGACTTGACAACAGATTGACCTCTAGCAACGAACTGACATTCTCTGGTTTTACGATTCATGTTGATTCCCATGCAATCTTGTAATGATTCACATCCTAATGCACAGCTTAGTTCACTGGGTTTCGTTGTAATGGATAGTAAGGTCATATCTCCATATGTTCCATTTACACCACAGTACTGTCCATTGAACACGGCTGAAAAAAATCAATCACCATGATAAAAAAGAGATAAGAGATATACGATATCTAAAAGCAGAATCACAGAAATACTGAATTCCGAGGAAAATTAAAAACGGTCTCTAATCAAAAGCTAAAACACATCAAACAAACGGACACCATTAAATTTTAACGACATAGAAACTGACAACGCGATGACAAAAAAAAAAAAAAAACGAAAGCCGACGAAAATACAATAACATAAACAAAACACTTATTAAAACAAGTATGTGTCCATATAATACAAGGATGCCCCACTGTTGCTTGTCTTTAATTTCAGCTATGTGCCTTTTTATGTTTCTTTGTTACATATATGACGTGGCACTGTACTTATACATCCCGTCATTGTGTTATTGTACTCTATGATAAATTTGTGTACTATTGTTTAATTTTTGCTAATATGCTTGGTCTTTATGCGATTTTGGGCTTCTTTGTTAAATATGTGTAGGTTTTTTTTTAGTGATTAAGATTAAAACACAATGTTGACTGCATGTCTGTTTGTTTTGTTCACGCATCGTTGTCAATATAATGGAATTTGATGCGACTGTCATACAAGTGAGAGGTTTAGCTAGCTATAAAACCAGGTTCAATCAACTATTTTCTACATAACAAATGCCTGTACCAAGTTAGAAATATGACAGTTGCTATCCATTCGTTTGATGTGTTTGAACTTTTGATTTTGCCATTTGATTAGGGACTTTCCGTTTTGAATTTTCCTGGGAGTTCAGTATTTTTGTGATTTTATTTTCTACTCGCACTATAATTTTCTGTGTTCACTGGATCGTAAAGCTTGGGTCAATTCGACTTAAAATTAGAAAGATCATGTCAAACTTAGTTTCAAGTTGATTGGACTTCAACTTCATCGAAAACTACATTGACTAAAAACTTAAACCTGAAGAGGGACAGCCTGATGGACGCTCTGACCGAAAAAACATTATTCCCCTAATAGGGACATAAAAATAATGATTGAGCAACACGAACCCCATTTAAAAAATTGGGAGTAATATCTTGTTCCTAGAAGGGCTGAAGATATTGGTACCCGTCGTCTTCCTCATTGTAAGTACAAATGCTGTGATATCATAATCCAGTAAGTGGATACATTTGTGATAACATTATAACTGGCTATTTGAATATTGTGAACACACTAGGTAAATATATTATATGATAGGAGCAGACTGCTATTTAGAGTATGTATAGTGTTTTAGAAAACATCATCTACGTGACATTTTTTCCTAAATGTAAGAACAATGGTTTTTGTATTTAGGTATAGACACGTAAAAAAGAAACTAAAATAAAACACTCTTTTCTTCTGATGTTTTTAATCCACTATTTTATACACCCAACGGTCATACACAACCCTGAATTGGAATATCGTGGCTGTAGTCATATTTTGGTTTAATTGACTATTAGGAATACAACTTAAACTCATCAACATAAAAAGTTTACCAAAAAGATAAATGCAAGTTTTCGATAATCAAAGGTACAATTGTAAACGTTATAATTACAAACAAAAATATAATTATCTGAATGGCAAAAGGCAATTACAACAGTTTTATAATGTGGAGGATAAATACTGTAAACCGGGAAATTTTCGCGCCGTCTGTATTTCGCGATTCATTAACACAATCTATATTTGCGCCGTTTTGAATTCGCGATTTCCCTGTGACCTATATAAATATTTTCATAAATGATATAGAAAGTGAAAGCTTTACATGTATCGTGAATCAAGTGATAAAATCAATCAGAAATATTTTGTTTTCGGTTCCTTAATGTTAAAGGAGATTAAATGTTGTGTCACGTTTTCTTGTAAAAACACATACACAATAACAGAAAAGAAGACTTATTTAAAAGTGAATTAAAATAAAATGCTGTCAGGATTAATGCTAATTAATCGATCTTTTGATCTAATTAATCTGTTTAGCAGATTCAACGAGGTAATACTTTTAAAACTGATTGACAGGTGTCATTTACATATTTTAACGAGTGTTGTTTACATAACAATATCCGTAATGTCTGCTTGCTTGAGATGTCTTCCATGTTAAGATTAACTTGAGTTAAAGTCATGAATTCTAACAATGCATTTCATTTAGAAATAGTTATGATTTGAGGTATAGATCTGTCGTCTATAAAATCGGTGTTATACAGTGGTCATCTACATATCCTATTCATATATGTACGTACATGTATGGTTTTCATCTTATGAATAGAGTTTCCTTGAAATTTTCGCGTTCCAATTCTTACCGCGAAAATAGCGAAAATAAAACTGCCGCGAAAATTTCCCTGTTTACAGTAAATCATATTTTATTGAAATATAATTATACTTCACGGTTATAAGATCGGTTTATTATTGTAACTGAAGACAAACATGATAGATAAAGTAACCTTCAATATTTCTACCCGAACTAATAATGTCAAATGTTTGCAATTAGTATGGCTTTAACAATGTTTAATCTTTCATAGATTAATATCTATCTACTTATTGCCTAACTATATTTTGTCACATTACAGCTGTTTTACGACATTATGGGGGTATGCTGCTTACAATGACATAACGTTGTTATTGGGATGAAAAGGGTCGTCATCATGATTTGATTTACCGTTATATAATACCTGTGTCGAAACTAACGCCATGAATATGTTCCACTAATCGTAGTCACAATTCTGTTGAAAAATTCTGTTACCTATTATTGTTTCGGACGGATTAAGGGTGTAGACCTTGGTTCAGGGAGATAACTGTCTAATTCAGTGTTGCGTTTATAAAAGTCAAGTTTTATCAATGTATATTAAGCATTTACCTGAAAAAGATTGTAAAATAATCTATGTAACCTTAAAGCTTAAAATATATTTATGAAAATAGTTGACACAAACGTATTGATGATTTTCGGAGTTATTTCCCTTAACCTAGGTCTTCCTCCTTAAACAATGAACATCTACATTTTAATCGGCCTGTATATATGCGCACTAGTCTGTCTGTTTACGTGTCCACCAGTCTGTCTAGATGTTCACCAGTCTGTGTATATGTACACCAGTCGGTCTTTATGTCTACCATACTGTGTGTTCATGTCCGTCAGTCTATCTACATGTTCATCAGTCCGTCTACATTATTTTACCGTCTGTAATTGCATTTTGTTGTGTTGCTTTGTTTGATCGTCAGAATTTTCATAGCTGAGGGGGTGGGGGGCGGGAAATTAGATCGATCCAGTTTTTTCCCCCGGAAAAATTGGTGTGTGGTAAAAAGGTAAAAATGGCTATAGGACACGGGTAGTGCAAACCGAGGATCATTATTCTCTCACAGATTTTCTTGAACTCGTGTTACTCAATTTAGATTTCTGTGACGTATTTTGTATTGGATTATTGTTTCATTGTTCATGCTTTGTTTGTCAATAAAGGTATATCTATCTTCCATTATCATTCTTGATTATCCTCTTATCAGGGTCTCCCTTTTATATGTTTATCCAAAAGAAATGAGAAAACATATTGATAGGAATTAATACCAACGAAAATTAGCACAACACTTTACAAATAGGAACAAACATTAACAAGATGAAAAAAACAACCCACGTATTAAGAATCAATTTCTTCTAAGGAGCACTTTTATAGTACATACAATCTAAGACTCTTTCATCTTGCAATAGTATGAAAACATTTGACTTTTCTACTATTTACACAAGTATTCCCCATTTCAAACTAAAAGAAAAATTGAAAGAGTTGGTATTGCTTTGTTTCATCAAAAAGAATGGTCAACGTAGATACAAGTATCTTGTCTTAGGGAGGGATAAATCCTACTGTGTAAAGAATCACTCTGATTCAAACAAAAAATTCTTTGAAACTGACATTATCAAGATGCTTGATTTCTTGATTGACAACATATTTGTTACGTTTGGAGGACTGTGTTTTTCAACAGACTGTCGGCATTCGAAGGGTAACCAATGGTGACCCTCTTCTTGCCGACTTGTTCCTTTTATTATTATGAGGCTGACTTCATACAGGAACTTCTTAGGAAAAAAGATAAGGAGTTAGCAATATCCCTCAACTTTAGTTTCCGCTATATAGATGATGTTCTCTCACCAAATAATTCAAAATTTAGTGATTATGTTGAACGCATCTTTCCCATCGAACAAGAGACAAAGGATACAACAGATACAGCAAAGTCTGCCTCATATCTTGACTTACATTTTTAAATTGACAATGAGGGTTGGTTGAAAACAAAACTTTACAACACAAGAGATGATTTCAGCTTCCTAATTGTGAACTTTCCATTTCTATGTAGTAACAGTTCAGCAGCGCCTGCAAACGGAGTATATATCTCCCTATTGATAAGATATTCCCGGGCATGTATTTCCTATCATGATTTCCTTGAAATATTCTCTTTTTAATGTAATCAAGCTGTTTATTCTCGTAGATTGGGTCAATCTACAATTAGTGAACACAAAAAAATAAGTATCCATCTAAAAAAGGAGTAAGCAAGAAAACGTTTCTTATAACTAAGTTTTCTCATTAGAAATTAGGTTGTAACGATCGAAAAGTGTCAAAATGATAATAAAAATAAACTGATCAATACCTTTAAAAAGTAAGACCTTCAAAAACAACTATTTAAACTTATTGATACTTTCAAGATTTGGCCTCGAATTTGTTGGCTACTGTAATTTGAACAATTGTATCAATATTAATTGGAACTGACTGAAATGAATTGTATACCAATCACCAACATTTAGATAGTGCTTACTTATTTTTTTGATTTAATACATTAAAACCAAATAACTCACAGAAATGCTCCACAATCCATGTTCCGCCAGCTCCCCAACCGGTCATAAGTCCAACGCCTTGTATGTCTATAGGTGATGTGTCCGTCCAGTTCACTAGAATTCCATCTTTTTCTGACCTTAAAGTTATCAAATCTGATACATGTACCCCCCAATTAAGTTCAAACACCCTGAGCTCTTCACAGCTTAACAAACCATCAAATCCATCAAACACAAATTGTTGTTTTATATTCGGTCTAATTTTTTGTATGTATACTCTTGAATACGCACTGATGCATACTGCATTCAATTCGGGAGATTGTAGATTGATTGCACTAGAAAGTAAAATACAGGCCGCTGCACATGTTTTAACTCGAAATTTAAGTGATCTTTTGTATGCGGGAAATATCTGGAATGTTGATAAACTGGTGTAATAGTTAGACATATTTGGATTCCTGTAATCAACCGCACCACTGTTCGCTGTTACAATCCGTACTTCTTCCAAACTATTGCCTGCAGTAACAATATATATGTTAATATAGTACTTTTGTCATTATTTAAGCGTACATACTTAGAATGATACATACAGTGTGACTAGGTATTCAACAGAATTATAGTGTTATACCACCAAATTGTACAATATCACTATGTGCATAAGGTTGATACAATATTTTGGTGCATACCTATAGAAAACATCATGATTAACTTGGTTATAGGACTATTTCTACATACCAGGACTTTACTTATCTTCAGTTCAAGTCTATAAATATGCTTGAGTTTGTTTAGCTGTAGAAAGTGTATAAATTCGTAGCAACCAGTATATGTACGAATGAAGACGATAAATCCGAAGCCTCGTGTAGAGTGGGTGGATTCAGAAAGTAAGGTTGCAACTCCATCAGTAAAGTTATTCATACAAAAAGTTTGCTTTGTTATTTTATTATCTCCCTTTTAGACAGTTACAGTATTAGACACTCGTAGGACCAATCAATTGTTGTGGGATATGGATTTTTATTATTTAAATTCATTAAGGGCAATCGTATTCAGTCAACTGAATCGGACCTATAACATCAATAAACCAGAAGCACGATCATAAAAAAATCGAATTGAATTGATACGATCGTGTCACAGTTGATCAACTCAATCGATTGATTTGCTTCAATTTACGAAGGGGTACAATCATATTAATCTTATTGAAACGATATGTTTAGGCCTCATGTGTTCCATTCAGTTCTTTTACTTCAATTTGCCAGGGGCTTTATCGTATCAATCATAATCAATCGATACGATCATGCAACACTTCATCTATTTAATCGATTCTATAACTTCAATTGCCTATTTTCACAATCGTACCATTCGATTCGGCCCTGCTACAATTGATCAAATTAATCAATTATACGAGTATTTTTTCGTCGGAACCAATTTTTGTGAATTGAGAAAACTTCATGGATAATTCATTTCGTGGTTTTTGCCAAAGTATGCATACAACCTGAATGAAAATTTGAAATTCTTTGAACATTATTTGTGCATCCACGAAATCAACTAAAACTGGTATCCAACGAAAAACAATGGGTCCACAGTAATAAGTGAGTACGCTAAAGTTCCAAAAAGGTGATACTTCACCATACTTTTGTGTCTCAATGGCCAAAGCTTCTGCGTTCTTATTTAAAAATATATTATTTAATATGTTTTTATTAATCAAATACTCGTTTTGTGATATTATTAGGGCCCCGTCGAATGGCGGACGCCCTATAGTGATCAGTCTGTTTGCCCATAACAAATTGTGTCCACTCTTTATCTAGAGAGCCGTTATTATTTCAAAGTTTAAACTTGACATATATATGTATATTAACTAACACCAGAGGGTGTTTCATAATGTATGTACAACTTCCTAGGTCAAAGGTCAAAAACTGGTTCAGTTGACAACCCCATGTCCTATGGTAGAGATCGTGTCCGCTCTATATCTTGAGAAGCATTACGATTTCAAAATTTATACTTGACATGTATATAAACCAACACCAGAGGGTGTATCATAATGTATGTTCAACTTAGGTCAAAGTTCAAGGTCAAAAACTTTGGTTTTAGTTGACAATCCCATGTCCTATGGTAAAGATACACATTTTTTACCACACGTTATTCAGAGCGGGGCCCACAGAGATGGCTACCATCTCAATGATATTTAAAAACTAATAATTAGTATTTCATTAATATATCAAAAAGATGTATCGGTTGCAAAATATGAAGTTTCATGACCTTTTTCTGTTACATTTATGTTTTACTGTTCTTATTCACTGCCTGGTTTTCTTTGTGTGTAGTGTCTGTAAAAAATTGAAGAGAGAGTTCCAGGCTATTTGAGCGTTAAGAACCTTTCAAATAAAACTCGTAGGGATCCGTACTTGGCCTGTTACAAGCCATGCAAAAATTACTGTCCTAACCAAGAGAAGCGAAATAAACCAAAAAGTAAAATCACAAAAATACCGATGTCCGAGGAAAATTTAAAACGGAAAGTTCCTTTTCAAATGGCAAAATCAAAAGCTCAAAAACATCAAACGAATGGACAACAACTGTCACATTACTGACTTGGTATAGGCATTTACTATTGTAGAAAATGTTGGATTAAACCTGGTTTCATAGCTAGCTAAGCCTCTCACTTGTACGACAGCCACATAAAATTTCAATATATTGAAAACGATGTGTGAACAAAACAAACACAAAAGTAAAAATCTCAAAAATGGAGGTACAGCAGTCAAAATTGTGTTATTATCTTAATCACTATAAAACAAACAAATATGCCATTAAAGCAACGCAAAGAGGCACACAGACAAAGCACATTAGCAAAAATGATAGAAAAGAATACAACAATTTACCATGACAAAATAACGTGATGTACAAGTACCGGACCATGTCAAATGAATATTACCAAAAAGTAAAATCACAAAAATACCGAACTCCGAGGAAATTGCAGTACGGAAAGTCCCTAATCGAATGGCAAAATAAAAAGCTCAAATACGTCAAACGAATGGATACCATATTCCTATTTGGTACAGGCATTTTCTTGTGTAGAAAATGGTGGATTGAACCTGGTTTTATATGTCGCTTAACCTCTTACTTGTATGACAGTCGCAGAAAATTACACAACGTTGTGTGAACAAAACAAATAGAAATTATAGATAAAAATGTCAAAATAGGGGTACAACAGTCAAAATTGTGTTATAAACTCCATCACTATAAAAACAAATAAATGTGTAACAAAGAAACACAAAAGGGCATATAGACAAAACACATAAGCCAAAATGAAAGACAAAATTACAAAAATTTAACAATTACACAATAGCGGGATGTACAAGTACCGAGCCACGTCAAATCGATATCACAAAAAATACACCACACAGTAAAAGTAATATTCAAATAGACAATTTAAAGAATATTTGAACACTCTGAACACGTTATTGGTGGTAAACAACGTCAGAAACCAGAATCTAAACTTCAAGGCCATTATGTATAATTTGTGAAAACGATACGGAATATTTATCAACAAAGTCTTGGTATCTTCCGATGAACTTTTTCAGAAAAATGGCGAGACGTTCTTTGTTATACCGATGGTTTTTAAACTTTCTGCTTAAAAACTGGTTACGTTTTACAAAGTCCGAGTAGCAGCTGCAAGCTCTTGAATACCGAAAAAGTTGGGAAATGTATATCCCATATGCAGGTGAAGTTAGTATGTTGCTACTAAGGTGGAGGAAATTGATAACTTCAAAATTTGAATCGTCACTTTTGCACATTTCATTAAAAATCTAGACCTACATGTATAGTGTTCTGCTTTTTCGAATTCTATGACGGAGGACGACAACCCAGCTACCTTAACTAGTCCTAATTCATCATGTACCTTTATTTTTCCAGTGGCAGTTCAATTTCTCGACCCTCATACTGGATCTGTCTATTGCATTTTTGTTAAATTTGTTAAAAAGTAACATCAGAAAAATACTGAACTCCGAGGAAAATTCAAAACGGAAAGTCCCTAATCATTTATCAAAATCAAAAGATAAAACACAACAAACGAATGGACAACGACTGTCATATCCCTGACTTGGTACAGGCATTTTCTTATGTAGAAAATGGTGGATTGAACCTGGTTTTATAGCGGTTATATTAGAGGTTTGCATCATATCTAGTTAATTTATTGATACAAACTGACATTAAAGCTATGACAAACGTGATAGTTTTAACTTTTCCCTTTTCAATTATCATAGCTCTATAGTTATCAAAGGTTTCAGGCTTTTAATTTGATACGCCATATATATATATATATCATTTCCTTAGAACCATCGTATTGCATTTTAATATTCTTATTGCTTGCACTTGTATTTTGCTTAAAACGGACTTAATACAGGAATCTGATGTTCAGTGGTTGTCGTCTGTTTATGTGGTTCTCGTTTCTCGTTTTTTATATAGATTAGACCGTTGGTTTTCCCGTTTGAATGGTTTTACACTAGTAATTTTTGGGGCCCTTTATAGCTTGCTATTCGGTATGAGCCTAGGCTCCGTGTTGAAGACCATACCTTGACCTATAATGGTTTACTTTTATAATTGTGACTTGGATGGAAAGTTGTCTCATTGGCACTCATACCACATCTTCCTATATCTAATTAATAACAGGAATATGCTCCTTTACACAAAAATCCTGAATCCTGAAACAGGATTTTTGGTGGGTAAAAAAATTAAATCGACACAATATCAACTGTCAAAAATTAGTTGTCACTATCGGTAAGCATAAACAAAACAGGTTGGTCGAACCGAATCGGGATTTATATTTATATTGCAGGAACTTCATGCATAGAAAGAGACGTCTACCATGTTGACACGTCCGATTCCGTTTGTTTTAAAGTTTACATGGTCTTCATCTTTGTTTGAATTAAAAAAAAAAGAGTTACAGGTTGTTTTTATTTAAAATTAAAAGACCTCTCTGGCTTATTATTCTAAGCGAATTCATGTGTTTGGATATAAAAAGTGAAATCACAAAAAATACTGAACTCTGAGGGAAATTCAAAACGGAAAAACCCTAATCAAATGGCAAAATCAAAAGCTCAAACACATCAAACGAATGGACAATAATAATATCATTAAGTAATTGCATGACGTTTCCATGTTTACGTTAATCACATAATTATAATAATCATCAATTCTTTACATTTCATAAAATAGTTATTTGCTTAGTAATATCCAGCCATGTTTTAACAAATAGTGTTATTAACTGTCTAATTTTGCATTGACCCTGTATTAGATTCGAGGTTCTTAGTATTGACCCCAAGACCCATAGAATAGACGGCCAATACAGCTGATCGTAAATCTATAACAGGGCCAATACAGAAACACGCATTTAATTAAAGGATTTCAACTCTTCTATTAAACCATTGAAGTATTATATTGACCAATATTACTTCCATGATTAAACCAGGAAACTGACCATAAAACAATAGAGGAATATATAGTTGAACTTATCTTTTCGTAGTTACGATGCATTATGAATTTTTTTCTCGTCCAAGTTATTTCGATTCATTTATCTGGAAAGTATAAAGTAGCTAGGAATAATTGTTCAGACAGTTTACCAATTCTTACTCTTGGATCATCTGCGTTCTGATGAGTGATCAACGGAAATTAAACAGTGATAGTATTCGAATTTTTTTCCCGAAATATCAATTTCAAATCGTTACACAATATGAAACATTATGCAAACTTTTTTATTTAAAATTACATAATTTGAAAATGTGTCTAATGAATTAAGATACGTCAATAATTCATACAGTAAGGCGTAAAAAATCAAACTTAAAATGAACGTTCCGTATTAGCCCATGGACCAATACGGCTTTTCCCGAATTGGACCTGTCTGAAAAGCAATATTAACTGATCATTTATATTTACATGGCAACGTCATCAGTATTGTACATGCTGATTTTTTGGTATTAGGGCTGATTTGCTCATATCATTTTATCAGTGAAGATGACAATCGTATATCACAATAACTGCTTCGATTGATAGATGAATTTAAAATACATGTATTGAATACAGGCCTCTTTCTATAACCAAAGACATGCGTTGATTTTATGGGATTGATAAAATCCACAAAAAATAAAATAGCGTTCATTCTGTTAAAGAATTTAAGGTGGCTCGGGTGTCTTCCTCCATTTTGGATTTTAAAGTAGCAGATAACGTTAGTCTAGATATTGGATAAAATGTGCAAATTTTGAGAGCAGTATGTAATTTATGTAAGAGACCTTTGATGTAAATATAGAAAATTGTGTTTTTATCATAATTACGGCTGTAATTTCTCAAAACACCTTATTTGAGTTTGATCAGATATTTTTCAGACTTTGCCAAATCACGGGAGATAACTCAGATAAAGTATTTTTATAATAGAAACCGTTGTGAATTTACTTATTTTGATATGTAGCAAGAAAACAAGTTCGGTGACCCCATTTTTCTTTTTCTTATCTGAAAGCATGTTATACATGTAAGAGCTATTTTCTCATATTTTATCTTAAAGTTCTATCAAGTAGTTTTCTTTTATCACACAAAATTTGATTTTCCATGCATAATCTATACAAAATCTGACAATTTTGCACAACCTGTAGCGGTGATCCATACTTTTTATTATATTTTTAAAAACATGATAAAAACTTCATTTTGACAAATTATAAAAAATTCTATCAATTTTAATTAAGGCGCCCCAGCCACCTTAACTAAACCAAAACTTCAAATTTGATATAGTATTCTAGAAAAATCATATTCCGTTCCTAGTTTCATAAGTTCTTTCTTTATTTGCCAAACACAACACAAAATCGTTGTCCATTTCTATTATAAATGATTTAAATTATATATCTGATAATAAAAGTCATAAAACTTATGTTACTTTACCATATCCAACTGTTACCAATACAGCGAACTTAAACACCATTTCGGTAATCATCTTTCCCCAATTAGTATAGCTCCTAAAAATACATAGACACTTTGAACGAATTTTTTGTTTCTGTTATCCTTTAAAATAAACGAATTTGTCAATCACTACGAGTATATAAGAAACACCACAGTTCATTGTTTAACATTTAAATTATTTAGTATGCTTTTAAAAAGAACTTGACAGATTTCTTTAACAAATCAATATATTTTATAGCTAAGATATTCAAAATTTTTAAACATATTTTTAATTGAAGGCCTGTTATATTTTTCTGTATACATATGAAGCGATAACATATAAAAAAAAAGCTGATAGAGAAAACACTTTCAGCCAATCAAAAGACGTGATACATCAAAAATTATATTGTGCAAAAAAAAAAGAAGATACCAGTGGGTAATATAATAAATCAAAGGTCCAATAAATACAGACAAAATAGACAAAATAGAAAACAACGAAAATATAAACAACTATATTGAAACAATACACAGAAAAATCAAATATTCAGCAAAGAAAGCCACCAAAAAAACATTGTGATCTGAAGCGGTCCGGAAAGGTAAGGACTGTCTACTCCACCAAAAAACTATGTTACTCATTTCATGTAAAAATACGTTGACAACTCTTGTATCTTTTATCAAAAGCGATGATATTTTGCTTGTGGTAATATGTGATCGGATAATATAATGCAAGAGTTTTTTAGTCGCAGCATTTTATGCAATGTACATTTTTAACAAGATCTCAGTATTTGAATAAGAAGAGAATACACTGCGAGAAATCATCTGTATATCTATAACTTGAAATATAAATACTTTATCAATTGTGTAAATATTTCCAGAAAGTATTTGGCAAAAATATAATTAGGATCGAAATCCATATGTGCTAAATTATGTAAAATGTTTTTAAGAAAACTGAAGCATTTTAGTAGATGAATATTTCATGTTTGTTGAAACAAAGTGCTACAAAAAATATCAAAAGAATTTAATTGCTCCATGGAGTATTGTCAAAAATATACTTATTGATAAATTTTAGAAAATGAACTGAAGTGTGTGTATCCTTCTTCATACTGACAAAAGTTTAATAACTTTCTTAAAACTGACGTTACAAAAAGAAGAAAGGTTGAAAGGTTTACCCTTTTTAGCTTCATATAACTTTTTTTTTTTAAAGATATTTAAACATAAGATGTTTCACCTTATACATGTTAAACCTACATTTATTTTCAGTTGAAAAAAGTCAAGCCTTTTGCACAATTATTGTTGAATATTACCCTTAATGAAAAATTATATCAATATTGCACTTATTTGTTCAATATTGTCCTGAAAAGAATACAATATGACTATTGCACTTATATTACTGTAAATATAACTTCTGCACTATATATCTAGTATAGCTCTTTATTATACCTAAGTATGTTTTTCTTTATGAAGAAAATTACTATTCAGGGCAATATTATAGTGTTATTAGCTAAAAATAAGAATAGATCAATAGGAATGTGTTGACTATCTTAATGACTTTAAAACGGAAAAATACTAGTGACGTTGTCCTGTCGATATAAATCAGGAGTTAACTAGATATCATTGAGATGAGAGCCATCTCTGTGGGCCCCGCTGTGAATACTGGTCATTAAAAAATTTGTATCGTTACCATAGGACATTGGTTTGTCAACTGAAACCAAAGTTTTTTACCTTGACCTAAGAAGTTGTACATAATTTATGACAAACCCTTTGGTGTTGGTTTATATACATGTCAAGTATAAACTTTGAAATCATAACGGTTCTCAAGATATAGAGCGGACACAATCTTTACCAAAGGACATGGGGTTGTCAACTGAAACCAAAGTTTTTGACCTTGAACTTTGACCTAGGAAGTCGTACATAAATTATGACACACCCTCTGATGTTGGTTTATATACATGTCAAGTATAAAATTTGAAATCATAACGGTTCTCAAGATATAGAGAGGACACGATCTTTACCATAGGACATGGGGTTGTCAACTGAAACCTGAGTTTTTGACCTTGACCTTTGACCTAGGAAGTTGTACATAATTTATGACACACCCTTTGGTGTTGGTTTATATACATGTCAAGTATAAACTTTGAAATCATAACGCTTCTCAAGATATAGAGCGGACACAATCTTTACCATAGGACATGGGGTTGTCAACTGAAACCAAAGTTTTTGACCTTGAACTTTGACCTAAGAAGTCGTACATAAATTATGACATACCCTCTGATGTTGGTTTATATACATGTCAAGTATAAACTTTGAAATCATAACGATTCTCTAGATATAGAGTGGACACAATTTGTTACGGACGGACGGACGGACAGACTGATCACTATGGGGCGCCGCCAACTATTGCTTTTTGTACAGGGCCAATACGGGAGTCTTATCGTATTGGTCATGGGCTTATACGGGACGTTCACGTCCGGTTTCAATTTTCTTACCCCTATGCTTACTTAACAGCTAGTTTTGGACGTATCGTTATGCTTAAGATACATTTGTTTTTATATTTTGAACTTAATATCATAAAAAAGTATAAATGATGTTAACAGCTTATTACAGATGAAATATAAGTAAAATTGAGAACGGACAGTCCTTTAGCAAATGAAATAAAACTAAATCTCAAACACACCAAACGAATTGATAACAACTGTCATATTCTTGATTTGGTACAAGCATTTCCTTATGTAGAAAATGGTAGATTAAACCTGGTTGTATAGCTAGCTAAGCCTATCACTTGTATGAGAATCACATAGAATTCCATTATATTAACAACAATTCATGAGCAAAGCAAACAGACATGATAGGTAAAAATATCAAAATTTGGGATACAATGTATCAGTCAACATTGTTTTATAATCTTAATCACTATAAAACAAAATTTAAAACTATTTCGACAAAGAAACACCAAATGGCATATAAACACTTTAAAGATAAAGTTCATTAGCCAAATTTAAAGGCAAGAGTGCAAAATGACCATAGCACCGTAACACAATGGTGGTATGTATGAATACTGAGCCACGCCAAAAATTAATCAATAACATAAAGTAAAGGTTAACAATATACAAAGACAAAACAAAATAACACAATATCACGTACTTAAAATGATAAACAACAAGTACTTAAACACTACATTTTAAGACCCCCAAGAGTGACTGGGGATTGGAAATATGGTCTCCATCTCCTCTAAAACCATAGCCAAAGTGGGGCGTCCGTTTTACTGTGCGGGATGCACAAGTACGCATCCACGTCCGGTCAGAATGGAGACGTTAAATCAGAAGCCTCGTGTGGAGAGAATTCCGCGCTCTTTGTACTATAATTACCCTTGTAACAACTCTTTGAGGACTATCATGTGTATGTTTCATAGGCAATCATATCTCTTTTTCTTCAAAGAGTTCAACCAGGAATCGTCATTTTTGTCATAATCCGTTTAAAATTGTCTATCTGTATGAGTATCACTATTATAATAGAGTTAAACAAATGTTAATATCAAAATCACACGAGCATCAATTTCTAAGCAATTATAAAATCACAGATTGCTTATAAAGCAAAGATATTTAACAATATGAAGTATAAATGTATAAAAGTTTTAGATGAAATGTTTTTGACAAAATACACAGAATTGCGTCTATTCGACAGTGGAATGAAGGTTTAAATTCTGTAAACAGCCTGTTGATATATGATACCTGCATGTATATCATATAGTTTCAAATTTATTTGGAAAAAAAACAAAATGAAACGCATTAAAATATGCATATGAATCAACTGAGGGTAAGAAGATTTTGAAAAGCATTAACAAAATCAATTTTGTAGTCAAGTAAGTACGTGTATATCAATAAACAAACATTATTTAAATTTCAATTTGGGTTAAAACCAGACGGAATATAGAAACTGAAGGTATATAGGATACACCAGACTCTTTGATGTTCATTGTCATAAAACATTTATGAATTCGGAAGTACACAGTACATTTAACTGACAAACTTGAGTAAGCTAGTTTGCATTTCACTTGCACAAGAGAGAAATAAAGAATATATTTTGCATACATTTCCGGAGAAATATAATAGTTCAAAAGTTCTGAATTTATATATCGAAGGGATCTGCAAGATCGACGAATTATCTTTAACTACAAACTTTTCAGGTTAGCACTTTGCAGAAACCATTTCAACCAAAATGATAAATTGGATTGGTATTGAATAAACTGATCTGAGATACTAGAATATAAATCTGAACGCAAGACGCGCGTTTCATATTTAAAAAGAGGGGCGAAAGATACTAGAGGGACAGTCAAACTCATAGATCATAAATAAACTGACAACGCCATGGCTAAAAATGAAAAAAGACAAACAGACAAATAATAGTTCACATGACACAACATAGAAAACTAAAGACTAAGCAACACGAACCCCACCAAAAACTGGAGGTGATCTCAGATGCTCCGGAAGGGTAAGCAGATCCTGCTTCACATGTGGCACCCGTCGTGCTGCTCATGTTATTACAAACCCGGTAAATAGTCTAATTCGGTAGGTCACATTCATGAAAAGGGAAGGGGATTGTAGTTACGACGTATGGAACATATCCGATATCATGTGTGAAACGGTTATTGCATAACGGTCAACCAACTCGTGATGGCGTCCGTAAAATTTACGAAGGGATGATTTCAACTTCACCATTTGAAATTCTTGGTTTAATAGCTCCCTTGTGAGCAGGAACCCTAGCTCTATCAAGGAAATCATGATAGGAAATACAAGCAAAAGATTCATCAGTGATGCTCGGATCAAAAAAGTAAAAAAAAGAGGCAAAATAAAGCACAAAGTTGATGAGCTTTTGGGACCTAACTTTCCGAAAGGTTTTAATAAATACATTTATGGTATTCTATTCCTCGGGTAGAAAATGCTCAGTATTTCGAAAAATTCAAAGTTTGGTTAACAATTAATTCTTTATAATGGCAACAACTTTTATTATTATGTCAAAATGAATTTGTTATTGAACAGTTAAGTTTATGTGTATGCACATTGACTCGTTTGTATGTCCCATTATTGGGCTTTATGTTTTCTGGTCTGTGCACCGTTCGTCCGTCTGTCCTGCTTCAGGTTAAAGTTTTTGGACGAGGCAGTTTTTGATGAAGTTGAAGTCCAATCAACTTGAAACTTAGTACACATGTCCCTATGATATGATCATTCTAATTTTAATGCCAAATTAGAGTTTTTACCCCATTTCCACGGTACACTGAACATAAAAATGATAGTGCGGATGGGGCATCCGAGTACTAGGGACACATTCTTGTTACCTCTTTAATATGGTTACTGGATTATTTCAATATGGTCATTTTGGTGTAGATCAAGCAGCAATAAGACCTTTAGTTTAAACATATTTATTTATAGTGGATTGGGAAACAAGTTATTACAACTTATATTAATCCCTTTCCACTTTGCGAGTGCTGCCTTGTAGCGGCATTAGCCTGCTCTTTTTGAAATCTACAAGGGTGTCTTTTACGTGTAAGAGATATGGCTGTCTCAGAACACGGGTAAGCCATTTATCGTCCTCTTCCGACGTTTCTCAAGACCATATTCGCAATAAGACCTTTGCTAAGCAAGTCGTCAGATATGCAGTGATTTATGGTTAGAATGGGGATGTTAATTTCAATTTCGTGTGACGATATATTGCCATTATCTCTGCACATTTAAGAACCCGCACAGCAACTCCTTTAGGGTGGTGCTTGTTGCAAGTTGAAATATCAGTCCCTATCCAATATTTATAAAATGTGACATTTCAAATTTTCCGCTCCACATCCCGGGGGACCTCTTTCTAGCAGAACCTTCTGTACCTGTTATATTTATGGTTATCTTTATTTCGTCCTGTGCATGCATGGGATATTTGAGATTTGACTTTAAGCAGCCATCAAACAGAACAAAGTTTAGTATAGCTATTTAATAAAAAAAATTCTTTGATCTTTTTTTTGGATAATTTTTCATATCACGCTTCTCGGGTGATAGAGGTTTTCCTCGGTCAAGTGGAAAGAAAATGTATAACCTCAGTACATGTAGCATACATCATTGGCGTTGTCTAGGCAAACAGCGTTATACAGGTGATAAACAGTCTGTCAAAATCTCGGAGGTATCGTCGTTTGATGAAATTGTTGCTGAGAAATACCCTGTCGTTTTAAAGAGCATAGAAAATCTATAATTATCAACAAGTTTATTAAATCACTAATGATTTATATATGTTATTTGAAGTTACAAGGTAATTTAACAGACAAACGTGACACCAGTTAACTGTTTACTGCTAACCAAGAGCAAAGAGTGAATGGTAGATTTTCAAACTTTTCAATAGGTTGCTGACGACTTACTTAACTTTCTGACTAGTCATTAAAATTTAATATGAGTACATTGCAATACAACAGTTTCCACTAGTGAAAAGTTCTTTATTTTCTTTACGGAGCTAGTTTACCTAGTTAAAAAACAGGTTTAATCCACCATTTTCTACAAAAGAAAATACCTGTACCAAGTCTGAAATATGACAGTTGTTATCCTTTGTTTGATGTGTTTGAGCTTTTGATTTTGCCATTTGATTAGGGATTTTCCTTTTTGAATTTTTCTCAGAGTTCAGTATTAAAGTGTTATTTGGCTTGTCTCGCTGTGTCCGAAGTAATACCCTAAGATGGGACTATATATGGAAGTATATATGTGAAGATATAACTACTTTAATCTGTGGTTATCTGTATTGGTCGTAATAGGGCTTTCAGAGCATCCGCTTGGTCAATCATACATCAGAAAGAGGGTGAGCATGGTCAACTGTGACGTCCTTGTATCATCATCCGTTTGGGGTCTCTCGGGACTCTACCAGTGTCACTGTGTCTCTCGGGTCTCTACCAGTAGCAATACCCCAGGTCGGGGAAACTCCCTAGGGGATATGCAGGGCAATAACACTACAGTATTTTTGTGAATTCATTTTGTATTTGAAAACAACTGACCTGATCTTTCAATAAATAGAACATTCGTTGAAAAATCTTAAATTTATTTTTCTCATTCATGCATCATACATTTTGTCTATTCATTTTTATGTTAAATTGATTATATGTCAATCTGCCTATCATGATTTCCTTGATCATGTTGATAGAGGGTTTATAATGATGGAAAAATGTATGTTGGAAAATGGAAGTAAAATAAATCAATCAAATACTTTATTGCCATATAAATTAAAAAAAACATGATCTGTGACAAACATAATATATATACAAAAATAAACAAAACAATATTAAAATAGCAGTTCAAATTATTGTTTTGGGTCTCCCGTCCTCAGTTCTAATGACTGTCTTATAAAGGAAACTGTATTTTTAATTTGACTGTGAGATGTGAACTTAGATAAATAAACGAATAAATAAATACAATTGAATAAAATGGCATTGCTAAAGTTTTGAGACAAAATAGGTGACGTAAGATTAAGTTATAAATAGTTTCGTCTTTTTGTGAATAATAGTTAATCTTTTTGATCATAGATAATAATGTGACGTTGAGAAATAAATTAATAAACTGTCATCTTCTTAAAGAATATTAAATGTTTGTAATTTGCCGTAGGAAAATAACCCTAAAGTGTTTCTATTGTCCTGTAAATTAAGTAAAGATTTTGATAATCCATTAATTGCTTTTACATAACAGAATAAAATATATGTCAATCATATGAATCTATATGAAACATAAAAATAGAATAGTTGACCAATAAAAAGAGCTTTATAAAATTCAAATTGACGCTGAAATTTCAGCTGAATAAATAGTTACAATCAGCACGTGAAGTTGGGTTTAAAAAGGGGAAGACCTCAAACCTCCCAACATCTCATATCACATTTCAACGTGGATAAATAAACAACACAACTGTCATTTTAAATTTATTAATTGAAATTGAGAATGAAAGTTGGGAATGTTTCAAAGAGACCACAACCCTACTAAAGAGCAGTTACCAGCCGAAGGCCATTAATGGGTCTTCAATACAGCGAGAAAATCCCGCACCCGGGAGCGTGCTTCAGCTGGCCCCTAAACAAAAATATGTACTAGTTCAGTGAATAATGGACGTCATACTAAACTCCGAAATATATAAAAGAAATTAAAATTAAAAATCATACAAGACTAACAAAGGGCAGAGGCTCCTGACTTGGGACAGGCGCAAAATGCGACGGGGTTGAACATGGGTTAAACATGTTTTTGAAATCTCAATCCTCCCCCTATACCTCTAGCCTAGAGTTTTCAATTCATTTTGGCCTAACAGGCCAACATGAATAAGTAAGCGGTCACATAAAATTAGGGGGTACGGGGTCTTGACCCGGAAATTGTTTGAAATCTGGACTCTAAATGGTGGCATCTGTTGACTTTTAAGACATGATTTCATGTTTGTCAAATGGACATATTATTGGCAGAACTTTTTTCTACATGCAAATAAACGCGAAAATAATTGTCTTGTCCCCGAGTACTTATGAAAATTATATGTAATTTTAAAACAGTTCTAAACGGAAGTTTAGTCTATGACTTACCGTCCGTCCGACGACGGAAACAATTTCCGGACGCCTTTATTTTCGTTTTTCTCCCAAAATAACCCAAAATGAATAAACATACGAATAGATGACAAATTCGACTATACATGGTACCTATAGGACACAGAGGCATGCTGATTTATTCATTGTGAAAGGAAAAGAAGCGACACACAAAATGAGGTCTTTTCATTTCATAGTTGAGATGTACGCCATATTCTATCATGTCTTTACAACTTTTGTTTTATAATAATTTTGTAATATATATTGCAGTTGTATTAAATGGTAATTCCAATAAAAAAAGTATGAAAATTGTCTTGATTTTAGTACTCATATATTACCAAATAGACTGTACAAGACCACACAGCAAGATGGGTAAAATTCAGACTTTGGGCACAATGCCCAACCTGGCTAAAAACTAATCATCATGAAATTTCAAAAACTTTAACTTTGATTGTTATGATAGGACAGACACAGACAGACCTCACTGGTGTTACAACTAAATGCCAAGGGCTAAAGGTAATTTGAAGGTGGGTCATTTAAACAATATTAATCAGGAATATGACATTTGTTGTCCATTCGTTTGATGTGTAAATCTTTTGATTTTGCCATTTTTGATTAGGGACTTTCCATTTTTAATTTCCCTCGGAGTTCAGTATTTTTGTGATTTTACTTCATACCACATAACCAAATTTCTTCTATATTAAATAAAGCTATCTTCAATACTTATAATTTTATTTTTTTTACCAAATTATTCATAAAAGTTGTTTTTTTATGCCTCACCTACGATAGTAGAGGGGCGTTATGTTTTCTGGTCTATGCGTCCGTTCGTTCATCCAAACGTTCGTTCGTTCTTCTGTCTGTCCCGTTTCAGGTTTAAGTTTTTGGTCGAGGTAGTTTTTGATGAGGTTGAAGTCCAATCAACTTGAAACTTAGTACACATGTTCCCTATAATATGATCTTTCTAATTTTAATGCCAAATTAAAGTTTTTACCCCAATTTTACGGTCCTCTGAACATAGAAAATAATAGTGCGAGTGGGGCATCCGTGTACTATGGAGACATTCTTGTTTTTTTTTAATCCCGCCCCAGCCTCCCATTAATATATAATGGAAAGTGTCTAACGATGAGGGGTTGGGTAGTACCCCCTGTCTGCCCTCAATGATTTAAGTTAGTAATTTTGTGTCATATTTCAAAAATAAATTCTTCTGACTTGATAAGATTTTATTTAAAACATTGGTCTGATTTTCCCTCCGGGTCTCTCATACAGCACATCGATTACCACTTAAAATCTGGTAATTTTTTAAATTAGAATGAAAAGCACCAGATGGCGTACTTTTATTCAGTTTTAAAAAGAAAACACTTTCATGATAACGAGATCATTCCGAGACAAAAATTGTCAGCAAATTATTGTTCACAGATTTGATTTGTAGATATTCGTACATTGTAGGAAATTTTCCGCATTTGTTTGAAGTTTTCAGTCCTTGTGGGTCATATCGAACCGTCAATCCGGCGTCATGCAAACCAATTGACAATTATCATGTCATTGATTCATTCGCGATTTAAACTGAACACAACAGAACAAATTGAAAAACAATCAAACTTAAGCAAACTTTATCAATGTATTATCATAAAAATGCACACCTTTGTGTCGGTTAGCGGGGGAAAATCTGTAATTGAAGGTTTCATCCTTGCATTCGTCACTCACATGGCACGACTTTTGTATATATATATATATATATATATATATATATATATATATATATATATATACTCGATATATCTCGTGGTTTTTCAAATAAGTCTTGTTCGATGAATAATGTCCGAGGGTTCCCATAGAAATACTAATTGGAACTCTTAGACGTAAATATAAACCAAGATAATAATAGTTACGACGTTGAAAATAATCCAATAAGTAAAATATGCACCAGTATTTATTTTTTGCTGATGACAATTGAACCGGCCAGAAAACTGGTCGAAACCGTCAATTTGGCCGACGGCCGGTTCTTATGGAAAACACTAAGATCAAGCAAAATTCCTCCCGTTAGGGGTTAAGTATCATACCATCATGAAATATATGAGAACACAACCCGTATCATGCCAACAACTGGTTTTATGATAAATGTGTTTATTTTTGATGTAAAGACCCTATAAGTGAATCAATATTAAAGACAAAATATTTTTTAATGACATGTCAGCAGTATCGTTACTATAGAAAGACAACAAATAAACAACACAAGAAATATTTATGAGATATAAATTACTATAAATAAAGCCAACAGTAGTATACTGCTGTTCGAAATTCATAAATCGATTGAGAAAAAAACAAATCAGGGTTACAAGCTAAAATTCGGGGAAACACATCAACTACTCAAATAAAATCATCTTTAAAGGTCATTCCTCCATTAACGAGTTTACTCCAGTTTTTAGCCATAAAGGCTTATTTGCAGATCTTGCTTATCACTCTTTTTTTTTTTTTTGGCTTTTTTAATTACTTTTTTATCTATATTATATAATTTTCAATAGACTTTTTTCATATTACCGACTTTTGACTCCGAAGTTTATATTTTTTCGACAGGTTACCTATGACATCCTGGTACCAAGTCAAGTTAGAGCAACGTAAAGAAGTAACATCAAGCTTTTAATCTGTACAATTCTTGGGAAAAATATACTGCTTCATATTTTCTTTACACGACTAACTCATCGGAAAATAGTAAAATTTCCCTACAATTACACCGATTAAATGTTTGATTTTACTTACTATCACTGCTCTTAATTGACCGAGTACCAGGATGTCGTAGGTTACCTGTCAAAAAATATTATAAACCGGAGTCAAAAGTCGGTAATATGAAAATAGTCTATTCGATAGGCCATATTGTAAAACAAACCAAGGTAAAAATGTTGAGCAATTAATACAATTACGAGTCCTCTTGAAGATTTCAGCCATTTTACTTTTTTGTATGTCTTATCTTGCTCATCATTTTTCCTAATAAAAGTTTCTCACTATTTATCACAGTTTTTTAAATTAATAATGAAAGAGATAAGTAAAATTTTACATTTAAGGGCAACTACTTCTATGAGACAACATCTAACAGTTTTTGACTTAAACTGAAAATAGGTCATTCTGAACATTTTTGCTCATGTCAGATCTTCAGTATTCAGAGTGGTTTTCGAAATAAAAAATTGAACTTGCATTTTAATCTCTTGTTCTATGTTGTGCCCTAATGGACACATAGATTTACACGCACACATTAAAAACATTGTCGGACATATTTTAAAAAAAAATATAAAACAAAGTTTAGAGGTGAAACTATTAGGCAAATGCGCAAAAAATGATCAAAATTGTCATTAAAGGGCAATTACTCATAGAAAGAGTGATCTAACAATATCTCTCTATCTTTTATACATTTCAAGATAATAGGCAAATTTTGTTTTAGACTATCAAAAAGTTAACTTCGTCATTTAAGTGCAAAAACCTCACTAAAAAGTCGTCTGACAGTTTACCGTGAATATCTGATAACTCATACCCCTAAGGTTAATACAAAACTTGCATTTAACCCTCAAGTTTTAATTTTGGCAATTGCGGCTGTCTTGATTTTCAAACGGATCATCGGATATTTTGTTTTAAACCAGACAAGCCAATGATGATTGTGCCCAAGTTTGGTTAATTTGACACAGCAGCTTTAGAGGAGAAAATGATTGTGACGAGAAAAGCTGACTTGGCTATTTGCGCTACATGTAGGCGAGGTAAAAATGAGATAAAAATGCACACCATGTTACAATGAAAAAACAAAACACTGACTAACAACGATTCATTGGTTCTGAATATATATGTGCGAGTGTGATACATGATTTTAAGTAGCAAAAACATTTTAGATCTGACTTCCTACATTACAATACATGTCTACAATGATTCATACTTTTTGTATTGAGGCCTATGCTTTACAGGTACTAACAACGATAAGATTTACATCACAACACGTAAGATGATGATTTAATAATATATCTATTTCACGTACATATTAAACATAATTAAACTGGTCCATATCATAAATAGCGCCAATTTAAATAGGTATCTTGATGATTTTATGTCTAAAAAGGGTTTAACTTATTTACTGGTACTTCTGCTCTATGAAATGAAGAAAAGGGTTTTCTATATTTTGATAACCACAACCTATTACAATATATACGTGTTCAACTGTTTCAACACAAGGGTGACTGTGGGAAAGAAATTTGTGTTATGGACTTTTTCTCAGATAATGTATCGATAAAAAGATAAAGCAAGTCAGACTATCACTCAAATAATGCGCATGAATTCTGAACCCCTCATTATTTAATTGAAGCATTTAGTGTAAAATGTCCAGTCAAGGTCAATAGACTTGACACCAGATTGATCTCTAGCAACGAACTGACATTCTCTGGTTTTACGATTCATGTTGAATCCCATAGTCTTGTAATGATTCACATCCTAATGCGCAGCTTAGTTCACTGGGTTTCGTTGTAATGGAAAGTAAGGTCATATCTCCATATGTTCCATCAACACCACAATACTGTCCATTGAAAAGGGCTGAAAAAGATCAATCCCCATGATAAAAGAGATATATAAGATACCAAAGAGACATTAAAATCTCTAAAGCATTGAAAAATAAACAACGCAAAGACAAAAAAAAAAAAAAAAAAAAAAGCCGACGAACAAACAGTTAAATTCAAACAACACTACATACACAAATTATTGAGCAACCCGAACCCCACTAAAAACGTGGGACTGATATAAATGCAGTTGTATTACAATCCAGTTAATGAATGGGATTGTGGTAACGTTATAACTGGCTATTTGAATATTGTGAAAAACACTTGGTAAAGGTATAAGATATGATAGGAACACACTGCTGGGAAAAGCAGGTATAGATTTTTGATCGTACTGATTTATGATGTAGAAAAAATCTTAAATTGACAGTTAAGGAGAGTATTAGAAAGTATAATCATTTCGTAGCAGCTTTTACGAAATGTAAAAACAACCATTTTTGTATTTCTAATGAGAAAACTTAGTTATATAATAGATAGAGGTATGACCAATTATTATTGTTGATGATCCCCTTAGCATGATCTCCCCTGTTTATATTTTTATCCATAAGAAAAGAGGAAACATATGCATAGGAATTAATACAATCAAACATTAACACTATACATATAGGAACAAACACTAACAGGATGAAGAAAAATCCTCACGTGTAAAGAATTAAAAATTTCTTCCCAGGAGCACGTTTGATATAATATTGCAAGACAGTCTTCTTAATGATTTAAAACAGGTGAAAGTAAGCAGATAGTCATCTTTGTATTGACTAAAATATATAATATATTAATACCGGGAAAAGTGTTGTCAGGATGGAGACTCCGATTGCCAGGCTTGAAGTATCATTCGAGACTATAAGCAATGTATCGATCCATTCCGTGTTACTTCTTTACATATTTTATAGATATATACAATGAAATAAACGGAAACATCTGTGTTTTTATTTTGCATTTCGTTCTTAAATATTTACTGAAATTCCCTGTATTCTTTTACATGTATTCAAGTTGTTTATTCTCGTAGATTGTGCAAATTTTCACTTTGTGTACGAAAACATTTTCACGTGTACAAATCATATGTATATCATTCATAAAAGGGAATTAGTAAGAAAATGTTTCTTATAACTAAGTTTTCTCATTAGAAATAAGGTTATAACGATCGTTCCTCTCGAAAAATTTCAAATGATTATGAAAATAAAATGATCCGTTGATCAATACCTTCAATAAGTAAATTGATTGATTGTTGGTTGCTTAACGTCCAGTGGCAATTATTTCATGCATATTCAGGACGAGAACAAATTAACAATAAAAACAATAGGTAGGTTCTGTAATAGAGGCGTCCGGGATTAAGGTCGTAGAAATTTAGACTGCCACGGGAAATGAGGGTATATTGGATAGGGTCAGAAATTTAGCCTTGCAACAGGTCACCTACGGACCCCTCAAAGAGTTGTTGTAAGGGTTCTTAACGTGCATAGAGCGTGACACTCTCTTTACACGAGGCATCGGATTTAACGTCCCCATTCTGACCGGACGTGACTGCGAACTTGTACATCCCGCACAGCCAAACGAACGCCCCACTTTAGCGAGGGTTTTACCGCCGGTCGGAGGAAGACCAATGGTGACCATATTTCTATTCCCCAGTCACCCTTGGGGGGGTTCAATAAGTAAAGTAAGACTTTCAAATATAAAATTGAGAATGGAAATGGGAATGTGTCAAAGAGACAACAACCCGACCACAGAACAGACAACAACAGAAGGTCACCAATAGGTCTTCAATACAGCGAGAAATTCCGCACCCGGAGGCGTCCTTAAGCTGGCCCCTAAACAAATATATATACTAGTTCAGTGATAATGGACGTAATACTAAACTCCAAATTATACACAAGAAACTAAAAGTAAAATAATACAAGACTAACAAAGGCCAGAGGCTCCTGACTTGGGACAGGCGCAAAATGCGGCGGGTTAAACATGTTTATGAGATCTCAACCTCCCCTATACCTCTAGCCAATGTAGAAAAGTAAACGCATAACAATACACACATTAAAAGTCAGTTAAAGAGAAGTCCGAGTCCGATGTCAGAAGATGTAACAAAAGAAAATAAACAAAATGACAATAATACATAAATAACAACAGACTACTAGCAGTTAACTGACATGCCAGCTCCAGACCTCAATTAAACTGATTGAAAGATTATGTCTTCATCATATGAATATCAGGCACAATCCCTCCCGTTAGGGTTTAGTATCATACCATCATAAAATATATGAGAAGAGCATAACCCGTGTCATGCCAACAACTGGTTTTAAATAAATGTGTTTAGTTCCGATGCAAAGACCCTATAAGTGAATCAATATTAAAGCCAAAATATGCAATCTTTAATGACCTGACAACAGTATCGTAACTATATCCCTTCTTAATAAGTCTATTTAAAGGTTTTGTTAGCTTCTGAGGTGAATACTGACATTTTAGTGCTTTATAAAGAATATTACCATAAAAGATTGGATGTGAAATACCTGAACGTATAAGAAGTCTGCATGTTGAGCTATATTTACGAATGATGTCCTTATACCGATGATAAAATTTAGTAAATGTTTTGACTAGTTTGTGATATCGAAAACCCTGGTGTAATAATTTTCAGTAATACATAAATTTCTTTCGTTAAAATCTGAAACGTTGTTACATACACGAGCGAATCGTACAAGTTGAGATATATAACACCGTAAGATGGTGACAAGGAACGTCACCATCTAAAATGGATAATTAACGATAGGAAATGAAAAATCATCTCTTATCATAAATTTTGTATTAAGCTTTCCGTTAATGATATGGATATCAAGATCGAGGAAAGGGCAGTGGTCATTGTTAGTATTAGCTTTATTTAAAGTAAGTTCAACAGGATAAATTTCTTTAGTATACATACTGAAGTCGTCATTATTGAGAGCCAATATATCATCCAAATATCTAAAAGTATTATTAAATTTTTGTATCAGATGTTGTTTCGATGGGTCTTTGCTGATTTTAGTCATAAATTGTAACTCATAGCAATACAAAACAGGTCCGCAATAAGTGGTGCACAGTTAGTCCCCATTGGAATTCCGATAACCTGACGATATACGGAATCTTCAAAGCGAACAAAATATTATCTAGTAAAATTCAAGGGCAGATATAGTATCAAAGCATGTCCAATTGACATATTTCTTTTGTTTATTGCTACTAAAAATGACCTAAAGAGTTAGAACATATGTATTCACATTCTGACTTTTAAATGCCCATTTAATTAGGTGTGAATTTTTCTTAATGAGAATGTGAGGCAATGTGGTATACAAGGTAGAAAAATCAAAACTTTGAACAGATTCAAAATCACCAATATAAGCATGCAATTTATCAAGTACTTCCAACGAGTTTTGACACTCCAAAAGTAATTAATTCCACTATTTTCAAAGGCCTTATTTGAACAATTTATTATCAGGTTTTTGATTGTACCAAGTGAACTGGTAAGAAGAATAGACAATTTAGTAGTGGAACAATGGCTTGAAGACGAAATAAATCTATATTTGTAAGGTGTTTTATGTAGCTTCGGAAGCCAGTACATAGTTGGGACTTTCATTGTATTTGGTTCTGCTTGTAAAGAGGTAGCTAAAAGTTTATGTTTGTTACAGATGTCGTTTTCTGAAAATGGAGTCAGTTGGAATGTTGGTGAATTGGTGATTTCTTTTTTCAGGACCTCAATGTAAAATTTACGTCAAACAATAATGATATTATTAGCAGCTTTATCGGCCGGGACAAAACAAATTCCTTGGCTAGTTCTTTAAGTTTATGTTTGATACGAGAAATAGGTTTATTATGGTTGTTGTTAAGAGTAAAATGTTCTTTAAAATGTTGAATACGTATATCAACTATGTTCATTACTGAATTAAAAAGAGTCCAAAGATTTTTGTCAGCTTTTTCCCGTTTTATCCATTTTAAACAGTACGTATGGAGTGAGTCGTGGATGATATTACGACACTCATTCCAATTAATGATTGACGGGGGACGATATTTAGGTCCTTTACTGAGGAATGATTTTAACTCTCGGTCTTGAACGATGTTAAGATCTCCTGTTATAACATGGGAAATGGGTTCATAAATGTATTCGGAATTACTACAATTACATGAAGTAGGTGTATTTTCACTGATATTAACATCTTTACACAATTGGCTATAATTAAACACATATTTCCGGGTAGATTTCTTGTAAATATAACAAATAAGAGGGAGCTCAGTATTATCAAAATATCCAGGAATTTGTTCTTTAACAGAATGGTCGTTAAAAATACCGGCAATATTTACAAAATCAAAACCTTTATTGACATACTTTATTTTAATAAAATGTTTTTTATGATCTTCAGGGCGATCAATTTTGGGAAACAGTTTAGAATAACAATATGCCATTATAATTTGAACGATTTCATACTTAGGACTGCTATATGAAATTGTGTTGCAATCCTCTAAAATTTTATTTAACTTATTAACCGGTAATGAACAGAGCTTTGTTAACAGATAATGTCTGCCGTTGTTTTTGAAATAGAAATTAGGTCCGAAATATTGGTATGATTGGTCCGAAATTTTCTTTGATTGCGATTTTTCTACGACCATGAGAACGGTTTTACGAACAGTTTTAGAAACTATATCCAAATGTTAACAGAATCGGTTCTTGATATATTACCAATTCCCATGATATTATCATTAAGACCGAGAGGGTAGACTGTCTGTAATTTTTAATCCAATTTAATTCAATTATTTTCCGTGATCGATAACTATTTAAACTTATTCATACTTTCAAGATTTGGCCATGGATTTGTTGGCTACTGTAATGTGAACAATTGTATCAATAATAATTGGAACTGACTGAAATGAATTGTATACCAATTATCAACATTCAAACAGTGTTTCTAAACAGTTTTTAGTAATTTTTACGTTAAGATAAATTAGTGATCTGGTCCAGTTTGAAAAGGTCATAAATTATGATGTGTCCCAACATTAATACACTACACTGTAAAAATATTTTTTTGGATCGAGCAGGTGCTAATTTTTGTTAAAATATTTTTGTTGTTTTCTGTTATAGATAAATTCACTACGTCATAACTGTTTTCTCGGACCAATATTTGTTTCATGTCTGTCTTGTTTTACTGACGTCATTTTGTCGGGCTGTTCAATATAGTTTTTATAAGAATTCTTCGACTGTTTTATAATTTGTCATTTCGGGGCCTTTTATAGCTGGCTTTGCTCGTTGTTGAAGGCCGTGCGGTGACCTATAGTTGTTAATTTCTGTGTCATTTTGGTCTCTTGTGGACAGTTGTCTCATTGGCAATCATACCACATCTTCTTTTTTATATTTACTTACATTTTTTACTTAATACATTAAAACTAAACAACTTACAAAAATGCTCCACAATCCATGTTCCGCCATCTCCCGAACCGGTCATAATCCCGACGCCTTGTATATTTATAGGTGATGTGTCTGTAAAGCTCACGATAATTCCATCTTTTTCTGACCTTATAGTTATCCAATCTGATAGCCCCAATTATGTTCATACACCTTGTACTCTTCACAGCTTAACAAATCACTAAACCCATCAAACACCAATTATTGTTTTATATTATATTTAATTTTACGTAGGTATATTCTTGTATGTCCGGCTGATCCGATGCATACTTCATAAAATTCGGAAGATTGTAAATTGTTTGCACCAGATAGTAAAATAAAGGCCGCTGAACATGTTTTTATTCGAAATTTAAGTGATCTTCTGTATGCGGGAAATTTCTGGAATGTTGATAAACTAGTGTAATAGTTGGTAATATTTGGAGTCTTGTAATCAACCTCACCACTGTTTGCAGTTACAATCCGTACTTCTTCCAAAATATTGCCTGAAGTTACAATACTAGTATATATCTAAATATAGTACGTTCGACATTATTTAAGCGTACATACCATAATCAATACATTACAGTGTTACTAAGTTTTTAAAAGAATAGTAGTGTTATCCCGCCAATACGCCGAATATCACTACGTGCCTGACGTTGGTACAATTGTTTGGTGCTTTCATACTGAAAACACCGTGATTAACTTGCGTTTAGGATTATTTCTACAAACTGTACTTAACTTATCTTCAGTAAAAGTCTATAAAATGTGCTGGAGTCCGTTTGGCTCTGCCGAGTGTATAAATTCGTAGCAAAAAATAAAACGACACGTTATTAATTTCATGCGTGCAAAGCGCTTTTCTGGATTTTTCTTCATCAGGAACGCCGAAAGCCAAATATTTGAAAGACAAGCATGTATAAAAACTAAAACAGTTGGAGCAATATGACCAAAAGTACCTAAAAAAAGCCAAAAGCCAAATTCATCTAAGGTTAACTTTGACGAAGGGAGTTGAAACCTCAGTTTCTTTAAAATTTCAAAATTTATAAACGGACAATTTTAGAAAGTTTGTTATAAATTATGTTAGTACTGAAATACTGACTACTTAGCTAATGGTACCCTTGGGGACTAATAGTCCCCCAGCAGGGGTACAATGAATCGACCAAGTGTTGTTAAAAATAAAAACAACACGTTATTAATTTACCTTTACATGTACGAATGAGAACGTTAAAGCCGATGACTCATGAAGAGTGAGTGGGTATCAATTTGCAAATTAGGAAAATATTTCAAATGTAAGGTTTCAACTGCATCAGTAAAAGTTTTTTATTCAAAAAATTCGCCTTGCTATTATATTATGTCCCTTTTTGACACCGTTACAGTATTCAACACTCATTAAATTCATTCTTTATGGAAAACGTTATCTATTCTTTAGTCTATCCTATTCACTCGACTAACGTAGGACCAATTAACTGATGTGGGATAGTAGCTACCATTTGTATTCAACTCTATAAACAAATTCTTTGCAAATAGTTGTATAGGGTTAACTCAATCAATTATATTAGTAACTAAGAGCATATTTTATGACTTAAATTTATTAAGGGCAATCGTATTCAATTGATACGATCGTGTCACATTGATCAACTTAATCGGAACTATAACTTCAATATACCAGGGATAGGCTCATATCAATCGTATTCATTTGATACGATCAACTCAATCGATTCTTTTGCTTCAATTTACTTAGGGGTACGATAATACCAATCTTTTTTGAACAGATACGTTTGGGCCACAAGTGAGCCATTCAATCATCTTTTTTTCCTTCGATTTGCTAGGAGCATTATCGTATTAGTCGATACGATCGTCCCACAGTTCATCAATTTAACCGATTTTATAACTTCAATTTACTATTTGCACAATCGTACCTATCGTTTCGGCCCTGTCACAGTTGATCAAATCAATCAATTATACGAGTTTGAATACTCTGTATTCATTTCATTTTTGTGGGAATCCAAGCTTTTCATGGATAATTGATTTCGTGGCTTTTGCCAAAGTCAGCATACAACATGTACAATCTGAATGAAAATTTGTCATTCGTTGAACGTTTAAATTCGTGGATCACCTGTATCTTTGAAATCCGCAATAACTGGGATGATATGCATTAAAAAACAGTTAAAATGTTCCAATTGTATTACTAATTGATCGTAGTACCTGTAGAAAAGTCCGTCCCTTCGGAAAAAAGTTAAATAGCTTTATGCATATGGGCCCTGGTATCCAACGAAAAATAGTCCACAGTAATTAAGGGAGTACGAAATGGTAGCAACGGGATTAGACTTCAACATACTTGTGTGTCTCCATGGTCAACGCTTCCGTGTTCTTGTTTAAAATGTAAGTTATTATATTGTCATTCGAAGAATTTTTTTAATGCTACTGACAATAAGGGAAAGGAAAAAGCAATGTTATAGCTGTGTAAATAAATACACTAACTTTTTGTGAAATATAGTGTTCAATATTTCATTAATAAACCAAAAAGATGTATCGGTTGACAAATATGTCACGTTTTTTTTCTGTCATAGTCGTGTTTTATTTATCTTATTCACCACCTATTTTTCGTTGATTGTGGTGTCTCAAAAAATCTGAAGAGAGAGTTCCACGCTCTTTGCGCGTTTAGAACCTTTGAAAAGCTATTTGAGGGGTCCGTACATTACATATTACAAGCCATGCAAAAAATAAATGGTCTTTCCAAAAGAGAGGCGAAAGATATCAGAGAGACATTTAAGCCGAAAATAAACTGACAACGTCATGGCTAAAAAAAAAAGGAAAACACCCAGCAGACAAACAACAGTACACAAAAGACGCTATAGAAAACTGAAGACTGATCAACAGGAACCCCACTAAAAACTGGTTGATCTCGGGTGCTCCGGATGGGTAAGCAGATCCTGCTCTACATGTGACATCCGTCGTGCGACTACTTTAAAATATGTTGATTAGTTATAAAAAGTTACAAGACATCGTGCAATAGCAATGGAAATTGCCCCCTAAGGTAAATTTGAGGGGGTGGGTGGGTTAGGAGGGTCACAATTAAAATCCATAGAAATTTTTAAAAATATTTGTCAAAATGAAATGTAGTTATCATGCTTTTTCCAAAAATATGATAAAAAGTATGGGTCATCGGGACTTTTTCACGCTACGGGTTTTGCAAATTGCAAAATTTGTAAAGATTATGCATGGAAAACCCAATTTTGTGTGATAACAAAACTTCACCATAAATGTTTAAGATAAAATACAAGGGGATAACTGTAATAATATTCCACATTTTCTTTTTTTTTTTTTAATTTTTAGATAAATAAAAAATATGGTAACCGGGCTTTAAAAAAATATATCAATCCTACAAAAATATATCACACCAGCTTGTGAGTACAATACGTTTTTTAGCGGATATACATGCAACATAGTCATACGAGTACCCCTAAATTGTTTAACGGTACATAAATCTGATAACCAAAGATTAACAATCAAATTTGTTTGCTTACATTGTCATTTCAACAAAATTAACATTCATTGTAAAACTGTGCAGTAAAATTGGTAACAATATTACACCATTCAAATAAATCAATACCTTATTTCAGTCCTGGTATCTATGGTGAGTTTATTTACGAAACTAGTTATCCTGCCAGCTATCAGGCCAACAAGCATTCATGTGAACACAAAAAGCAATGACCGTGAAAAAAAAAAAAAAAAACAGCAATGAAACCGATGATCCCTTTTTTTATATATATATCTATGTATGAACTGATTTTGTGTCATGGATGGGTACTCCATATCCTTTGTTTTTCTATTTCTTTTACATGCTAAATGGTCTGAATAGACTTTGAAGTAAAATTGTCAGACTCAGTTATTTTCAAACCATCTTGCTAAAAACACAAAATTAAATGTTTGGTACATAATAATAAAAAAAATTAAAAAATTCTGTTCACATCAATATATCCAAAATTTCTTAGGCCATATAACGGTAGTCAACAATGCTTACAATATATTTATAACAAAAATAACAACCTGTATACTTATATGACACTCTTCTTTTATTTTGTAATCTAAGCTATGTTTTTATTCCACCAATAACGTCAATTTAAAATTGCAACGCCACTTATAAGTGTTGAATTTTAAATGTCAGAGATTAAAAAAGAACATATAATTATATGCGATTTGCTCGCTAAACAACTCAACAAATTTTCAGAAAAATTACATGTATTTCACATCTTTTAAACCATGAAATAAATGTTTTTTCAAAATGTGTTTGCTAAAAACAAAATGGTTTGTTTGAAAAAAAAAGAAAGATCTGAATATTCCTTGTAGAAATAACATAATTCCTAACTATCATGTTCTATGACTATCTTTACAAACTATGTTGAGGCAATAATTAAAAAGACAGACAAGGTCAAATGAAATAAACGCAAAAGAGGAAAACAAGGAATATTTTTCACTAAAGATGACAATTTAACCTTCCAGTCCAGTGACAAATATTTCATACATGTTCAGGTCGAGTTCAAATTAACAATGAATACAAAGTTGGAAGATATTAGTTAATATAGTGTGAGTTTACGACAAATGAGTCTTATGTAGACGAAACGCGCGTCTGGCGTATCAAGTTATAAGCTTTACACAACTTGGTCGATGCTACTGCTGGTCGATGTTTCGTCCCCGAGGGTATCACCAACCCAATAGTCAGTACTTCGGGGTTGACATGAATATCAAGTATATGGTCATTTTTATAAGTTAAACGTTTTGCAAAAGTATGAATTATTCGAAATACTAAGGATTTTCTTATTCCAGGCATAGGTTACCTAAGCTGTATTTTGCATAACTTTTTGGAATTTTGGGTTCTCAATGCTCTTCAACTTTATACTTGTTTCCCTTTGACTTTATAACTATTTTGATCTGAGCGTCACTGATGAGTCTTTTGGAAAAAAAAACGTGCGTGAGGCGTATCAAATTATAAGCCTGGTACCTTTGATAACTAATTGGGATAGTCTTCTGAGAAGCTGATTATTGCTCCCAAATCGTTCAGTTTTTATCAACTAAAAAGTAAGATACATGAATAAAAGACGTTCACATTCTAATTGTTGCATTTCACGAACATTTCCGATATCACAAATTGAATACTTTTGTTTTATCTTTTCTTGCTATAAAATGTTTTCCGACTTGCGAGTAAAAATATCCCTTTGGTATCGTTCTCCTCCGTTTCAAGTTGTAACTTCGAGTTTCATGACGTGATTTACTCCAATTGATATCGCGTTACTAATTTATGGAACTCGAAACATCATGAGCACATCACAATTGTCAGGACATACAATGTAAGACAAAATTGTTGGCTTGGTCTACATGATTTTATTCTTCTTTTACTTTTAATATAACAAACAACTGTCTTAAGTGATCATGATCTTCCAAGGAAGAGCAAAATTATGGTGATATAGTACAGGTGGTCTTTATATTTATGGGTTCATTTCAGATAGAATACAATACCAAGGGTATCTTGATTAAAGCATTTTTACACAGGTTATTGCATACATGAGGTGGTGACTATTGCAGGTTTGACTGTACATACAACGACAAAAATATATAGTTTATATTTTTAACACGTAAATTCTGTCTTTTCTTTATGAACTACTAATTCCCCTACTTGGGCTTATTGGCATAATATCTCTTCGACTAGAATTCCGAAAAGATAAAAAAAAAAAAAAATTGTGGATTTGATGATAAAAGCACCAATTTTGGCATGGTAGTAGTTCTGGGTATTTTAAAAGATATTAGCTATGAACCCACCTTGAAATTTCAATATGGCGGCTTTTTCCAAGATGGCTGCCATTAAATATCAAAATCGGCATTTATAACTTATATAAGGTCAGTTTCAGGGCCAAATTTGGCATGACAGTAGTGAGAGGTGTTTCAAAAAGTATAGGCTATGGTCACATCTTGCAATTTCAATATGGCGGCTTTTTCCAAGATGGCCGCCTTAAAAAATCAAAATCAGCAAATATCACTAATACATTTCAAGATTAGGAATGTGAGTAGTCCTGGATTCTTGGAACAATAATACCTATGGACAAAAATGAAATTTCAAAATGGCTGATTTTTCCAAGATGGCCGCCATACGATGTCAAAATCAACATATAAATATATAGTTACAAAGTGTTTTGTTTTGACGTAACACTAAGCGCCCTTTGATACATGCCACATTTTTATACTTACGCAAAACAACATTAAAAGATTTGTGAAGAAATTATAGAAAATCGTAACTGCGGTAACCTTTCTGCAGAAATGTAGTCTACAACGAGGGATGACGTGTAGGTACTGGCGTTTTTACAATATCTAAGATAGACTTAACTAGAATGAAAACTGCTCGACTCAAACAGCTCCTTTGGGATTAGGTGGAAGAGGACAAAGTAATAATCTAAACAAAATTGCAGTGATATGATGCTTGGCGTGCTCTTACCTCGGCAGTTACTTCTTCTGGTCAATGATTATTTTGGTGATGCAATTAACAGACAACTGCAACATATTTGTATGACTACAATACATGAATAAGCTGCACATACAGATAGTTCAGAAAGACACGATGTAGGCATGATGTCGTTTATGTATGATCCAATTATTCATTTATCTAAAGTGGCTGTACTAGAGGATTCCACCTATTCAGAAGTGAATATGTGGATCTTTTCACGAATACTTTTGGTTTTACAACAACAGCCATGAACAATATTGAAAAGTTCAATTACGGCTAAAGAATTGTCATTTAGGAAAACATTTTAATATTTCGCAAACGTCTTTCCCACAGTCATCAAAACATTACTTGATTATCTTTTGGGCAAATATTCAGATGCATTCAAACTATTCCTTTGAGACAACAACTTTCCATTTCAAAGTTACATCTGTCTTCTATAGTACTACATTCAACTCGACTGGAACCATAACTTAATGTATATGACCCTTTTCTAGATGTTAAGTTCAGTTAAAGAGATCCTAAACGACAAAATGTGCAGTTTACATTGGTCGCATATGTATGATACATATTATCCAATTATCTACAGTGACTACTAGAAGATTCCATCTATTTAATATTGAACATGAGTATCCTGTCGCGAACGCTGGTGGTTTTACAACAGCAGCCATGGACAATATTGACAACAACTATGGCTAACAAATCGTTACATAAGACAACCGTTTCCATATTTTTAACATTTCAGTCCACCTTGGATTATTCGTCTTAATCAAAGGCTTCGAAACATATCCATTTCTCTTATACTCTCTGATACATTGACCAATATATAGGGTGTCATCACAACTGATCGAACTATTGCTATAACATGTTAGCAAGTAACATTAGTATAGACTAAGAAATGTCCTAGCACTAACCAAATATAACAATGCGTTTCATACTTACATCTAGTAAAACCGTTTTAATTATGGATAGCACTCTGTCAATTGTCTTGCCAGAAATACATGGTGATAACCTGGCAAAACTAGTCAATTGTGCAACTCTCTATTTACGTGGTATACACAAGTAAACTAAATGATAACAAAGATGGGTTGCAGCAGATGACTATGAAAATATTAAGCATGTCTGGACATCATTCCACGCACTAAAGCCAAGACAAATGGCCATCCGCCTTGAATAATGTTTCACAGAAGATCAAATATGTCACTACGAACCGACATTTTCTGAATACAATCCAGCAATGTGTTAATTGTTTTCCTTGACATTTATCAATTATTACTTGAGATATATCTTTCTTTGTTGGTGCTGAGGCCAAATGTGAATAGTGGAACATGGTGAATATATCTTACCTCAACTAAGAGTAGATTTGCTTTACATATTCATATAGGAATGGCATTTTCGAGAAGCTCACGTGATTGGTTAGAAACCTATAATTGATATAAGTTTTTCGTGAACAGCAGATTGTTTTAAAATGCTCTCTTGCATCATGAACAAGATATTTCTATGAAGTTACGACATGTGTACTTCGCATTATTATACTAAGATCCTAAAATGATTTTAACTGAGGAACTAGACAGTGGTGAAAACTATGTAATAGTCAAAGAATGAATTAATAAGGAGAAATTGAGTCCACGTAACCTCTACTTATCTGTCACATTTTGATGTAACAAGGTTAAGAGAATGTTCCTTCTGATGTATAAAGGTGTTATTATACTGCTTATTCTGCGGTTCTTAGCATTTTCTCATCCTATTTATCATAGTGTCCTCGTGCTATTGTATGTGATGTACCAGTAACTATACAGTTCGAGTGTTGTAAACATGATTTGAAAATGGTATATGTAGATCAAGCAATGAGTAGAATTACACACTTGTAAAATTAGAAGGCCGGGCTATCGTATTGAATGTTATTAATAATGTATTTTACAGAAGTGGATATAGTTATTTACAAATTTTAATCCACCACATAAGCATATGAAAGAGTTAGGGTAGCCTCAGGGAATGTTTCGGCCTTTATCCGTAGTGTCTCTTCTATTGAATGCTGATGGCATATACCCTATTGGATGTTTATCACAAAGGTATCAGCATTTTGTATGAGCTCATAAAATATAGTTGAAAGATACTAAAACGGTAGATAAAAATGTGGGAGGACAATACTGTTATGTACATTGCTTTTTCAAAGGCGGTGAGGACTTGTACAAAGACTAAAAGGGTTGTCCTTGATACACATTTTGAAAACTGCTGTGAAAATATGTTGTTGTTTTATAAATAGTAAAGATGAGGAAGACACCATGAACAACTGAGCAACACGAACCTTCTCATAAAAGCGGGGATTATCTCAGGTGCTCAAGGAGGATCTGCAGGTGCTATTGGTTAAAAAGCTTGATGAGTCATATCAAGTATAACCAAATTATAAACATGTTGGTTATATGTAAAGTATACCAACATGTTTTAATTTGATTATCTTACATTTGAGCATATATGTAAGTTTGAAATGAAATCAGGTTTCCCAAGTCTGTATGATGGATAAACACTGCTTTAAAAACTCATTAGTTGACAACACAGATATATAAAAAAATATGGAACAAATCAAATAACATTGACAACATAAACAATAGTTGGGAAAAGGATACCAGGAATCTGACAAGGAGAGTTAGAACATGTGGTATGGGCTTTTTTGTTGTTAAAGGCCATCTGGTGACCTACAGCTGTTAATTTCTGGGATATTTGGTCTCGTGTGGAGATTTCACTCATTAGCAATTCTATCACATTATCTTTTTCAAAATCAGCATTTGTAACTCAGATGGTACACAGTCAAACAAGTCATAAAGGCGTCATGAAACGTTCGAATGCTTCCATTTATGGGAAATTTGATTTAGTGACTTGCAAGCCATGCATCATGGAAACACAATCCTTATAATGTAGTATCAACTGCAAATAGCAATTCGAAGAATGAAATTAATATCAACAGAGCCGGCTAGCTAGCTTGTCTTAGCTTAGATCATTTTCACATTTTGGTGGCCATTTTGAAATTTTCCGCCATTTAAAAAAGTTTTTAGTGTAAAATACCGCCATGACTTACTTGAAGCGTTAAATCACATTTTTTATTCTTTTAATTATTTGATTTGAATAATATTTGCTGTTATTTATATATGGTGGTGAGATTTTGACTGATTGGCAACCATCTTGAAAATGGCCGCCATATTGGATTTTTTTCAGGGTGGGTCCATAGCTTAGATTGACAACCATATATAGATCTACAATTGTGCCAAGTTTCATGCTTTTATCATCAAACCCACAATTCTTCTGAAAATATGCACGAATCAGCTGGACTAATTGTAACAGTCTTAAATTAGACCTAGACATTGGTTTCGAAAAAAAAAATAATTTAAATACATATCTTTTATTTCAGAAAAAAATTCAGAAGAAAATTTGTTCCTGAAGTGTTCATTGCATATTGTCACTCTATGAAAACAAAAACCAGTTTGTAACAATGAAGAAAATCATGATATTGGTGTTACTATAAATACAGCCGAGACACATGCTAATAGAGATGAATCGGAAGCTGAGACACAACCACCCGCTCCTGAACCTTCAACTCAAACTTTTGATAATGATATTGTTATTAAAACTAAGGGAAAGGAAATTGTAATTACTGAGGAAGCCCAGAGAGTTGTTGATTTTCATAAATCTAGTCTAGATAAAGCTCTTACAAAAGTACTGCCTTTGGAAGATTAAAATAAACCTTCAATTTGAAATTTATAAGTCACTTTCAAATCTTGTAAACACTGACTTTTGTAAGAGCTTCATTATTTTTGGCTCCATCATACCCTGTAAAGTAATAGATAAAAAAAAATAATCTGAAAACAATTATTATTTTCTTTTGTAAAAATATACTTATCAAGTAAGATTACAAAAGGCATACAAAAGTCTTTAGTAAATAGAAGTTGACCAACTTATTCTAAATTGAAATTTTGAGTGGATCAACAGTGGAAATCACGTGAAATTTATGTTATTATCCAACAAAATTCAAAGTTTCAAAGATTTTTGCATTAAAATATGGTTTTCAACAATCTGACATGATAGGATTTTGATATCTGTGAAAACATATTGAGTGGTACCTAACACTTAGAATAAAATGAAATTGGCTC
>CM029598.1:66840319-66980404 GCA_017311375.1 Mytilus coruscus
AATATCAAGATCCGGTTAACTTCGGCAACAAATTCGAAAGTTATTTAGCTTGCGATCAGCTATCACTGAATGAAATATAATTTGTCAATAATACGTTATATATTCGTAATAAATATAAAACAAGTGCATACAGGACTTATTTAAGTATATATTCATGCATCTGTTCAATTATTTCGATATCATTAAAATAACGAGAAACTCGTTTCATATCACTTTTAATTTTCTATTCTGTTTGAACAGTTAAGAATATAAATTAGTTGTCGTTTTGGTGTTGTCTTTGACGTTGCCATAAAAGCGGGAGGTTTGGCATGCCACAAAACCAGGTTCAACCCACCATTTTTTCTTAAAATGTCCTGTACCAAGTCAGGAAAATGGTCATTGTTATATTATAGTTCGTTTCTGTGTGTGTTACATTTTAATGTTGTGTTTTTGTTGTGTCGTTGTTCTCCTCTTATATTTGATGCGTTTCCCTCAGTTTTAGTTTGTAACCCGGATTTGTTTTTATCTCTATCGATTTATGAGTTTCGAACAGCGGTATACTACTGTTGCCTTTATTTAGAATATATAAAAATAATGAAATGTTATATAGTTATCAGTGAGACAAGTATCCACCAGAGTCTAAATGTCGTCGATGCAAGCAATTATAGGTCAGTGTAGGATATTCAACAATCAGCCATACCTATATACTGCAATCAGCCATTAAAGGCCCCTACATCACAAAATGTGATAGAATTCAAACAAAAAATAACGGACCTAGTTTTGACAAAACCATAAAAGAAAGAATTAATACTAGTATGACAGACACCAACCAATAAAACCACTAAATTACCGGGTCTTGACTCAGAAATGACCTATAAAATATAGAATAGCCCAAAACTTCCCAAACTTGCGACAGTGGTGTGAAAGCTCAACATGAAATTATTCTGTAAAATCAGTTGGAAAATGTTTACTACTTAATTGACCAAAAGAATTATTTTTTGTAGGTTTATCTAAGACAGAACTACTTATCTTATTCTGTGGAGCTTTATCTGGGATTATTATTTTACTTGGAATTTTAGGAATGTCAAACTGTATTAAGAAACGTTTGCGTATTTCAAAATCAGAACGTGTAAAACTATTGAAGTAGGTGTAACTAATGTAAAAGAACATGCAACACAAGACACTTTTAAACTCCACGAAAGCCTTTACGAAACAATAGACGATGGTCATTTGGACAGAATATTACTTCCTCATACATTCAGTTCTAACCTTGAAAAGATAATTATTCGTCCAGTTCTGAAAGTATAACAAATTGTACCGAAGATCGGGCAAGTTACCTACACCCTTTTACCAGTCTTATTACAAAAGAATCAAGTTGTCCCAAAGAGGAACAAAGCCAAAAGGCAATTCCACCTGCGGAAAAATCTAATTGCACATTATATCAAAGTTCATGCAGTCTTTATCCACCAATAGAAGAGGACGCTTCAGGTTATGCAATTTCAGTAGACTGCACATATGACCGAGCAAGCTACCTCCATCGGAACAACACCATAGTTGACAAAACTTCTTACTGCCGCATCTCTGAAATAGGCAAAAGTGAACCTCTTTCAGAATAAACTAAAACAAAACTTTTTGATCAAATAATCAAATGTGAAGAGAAAAGTAATCAATGGACATGGAAAAGAACATAACAAATCATATATGAACAACTTTTGTTTTCCTTTTGTAGTTGTAATGTAGTATGTCACATTTTAAAACACTAAATAACTAAGAACAAAAAGGAATTTAGGTTCCCGAATCCACATTTGTTTTATCCAGCGATCATTTATCAATGAATTGATCGCGACATCACAAATGCAAACAACCCAAGGTTGCTTTCGTCAGACTTGTTTTTGTTTTATCTAACTTTTTTATATTAACCTTGTCATTGTTCATATATCTACATAGGAATAAAAGGAAATGCAGGATATATCTTAATGACACAGCATTTGAACGGCATCAATAATCCTAAGACGTGTATAGGAAACATACAGTCTTCAACGAAAGACTGTCAAATTATAAAAGTCTTTACAATATAATAAAATCCAAATCACCTTGTAATCGATTTTCTTCGGTTAAAATTTTTGTATAGCCACAGTTCTTAATTCAACTTTGTTATTCCATTCGGGAAAGCTACCGTAATCATGAATTCGTCTTTGCTGTGTGACGATGAAACATTCGTTTTTATTTTCATTGCATCGAAAATATAGAGACAAAATTGTGCTTTTTTTTAAGATTTTATCTGATTCAATAGGTCGGAATTTTTATAATAGTAATGAAACTTGTCAGAATATACAATGGACTGTCAACTTGTTATAGATGTCAATTAACCTTCAACCTTCCGCTGATTTGAACTTATTTTAGGTAAAATTTATTATACATTTTTTTTTACAAATATTTCAATAATTCCATTATTGATCGTTGATCGTTTTCTGTCATATTTTTTTTTTTTTTTTGGTTTATTGTTTTGTACATAAATCAGGCAGATGGTTTTCTTGCTTGATTTGTTTTACAATTTGTCACGCCGGGGCTTATTATGGGCCGGCACTAAGCCGGTCCATTATATGATATGGGTTTGAGATTGTTACATGAGTTTCTGCGGATCTACATTATTATTCTCTGCGGTATATGAAAATTAAAGATTTTAGGTAATTGAAATAAATACATTTATTTTATTATTTTTTATATAAGAAGAAGATGCCAAATATTTATAACAATGAATGTTCATTGTTTTATTATGCACAGAATGCGTGACCCGTATTAGGGGATTTCCCAAACCAGGTTATTTTTAGAAATGTAAACAAGGTACAAAATGTACCATGTTCTTACAACAACTCGTCGTCGGAACATGGGAAATGATTTATAGTTTGCATTATTTTTTCAAAATAGTTATTTTATATTCTATTTTGATTATCATATATACAGTTTTCATCATTTAGAAAAATAATCATAATAAAGATATCTTTACTTTCAACGTAAACGATCTCGGGAGTTTTTATAGGTAACATGTTTCAGTAACTGAAAGTGCCAAACTTCTCAAATATCCACTTGGTGTTTGTTAATACTTTGCAATTTTATTGCAACCAAACAGATTGAAATGAAAACATTTTGTCAAGGATTTGTCAGTTGTTACGAAGAGAATAATTTGCTATACTGTCTGAAGCTTTCTGATTTTTAGTTGTAATATGAAGCTGATTTTTAGTCTCGTATACCCAATGAAAATATGAAGGGATATGGAGTAAATGTACATGAGACAATATTAATATCAATACATGGTAAAACCCAAATATGGAACGTTTTTATTGTTGTCCTTCATCTTCAAGTCACCATGAGGCATTCAACAATGATCAATATTCTCATAACTGGTAGTAAGTTCAAGTTGACCCTTCGCATCGGTTTAAGAAAAATTCATGGTTAAATATCATACAAAGCTACATTCATATTTTTATGACTGTTTGTTGATACTTTTAAATTTCACCAAAACGGAATAGAAATGAAAACATTATGTCTAGGATTTCTCAACCTTTACTGAGAGAAATAATTTGATATTTGTTTGCTTTAAGATTTTTATATCTTTTGTCAAACGAAGTTGGGGAAGGGATATAGTGTTTCATGTCCATCACAAAGTTAAAGTCCATCTATCTAGTTTAAACATATTTATTTATAGCGGATTGGGAAACAAGTTATTGCAACTTATATTAATCCCTTTCCACTTTGCGGGTGCGAGTGCTGCCTTGTAGCAGCATTAGCCTTCTCTTTTCGAAATCTACAAGGGTACGTGTCTTTTACGTGCAAGAGATATGGCTCTCTGAACACGGATCAGCCATTTATCGTCCCCTTCCGACGGACTATAATCGTTTCTCAAGACCACAGTCGCAAATGGTGTCAAAGGAGAGCCGAAAATTCAGTCCTTGAAATGTTCTCCCCGGAATGGGGATCGAACCAGGAACCTTTGTGTTAGTAGTCCGATGCACTAACCACTACACCACGGCTCTCCATATATTTGTGGAAGTATATAAGTCATAGTTCATGAGATTTTGTTCATAGATGCGTCTTGAATAACCAAGGGGTCCTGATAAAAATAAGGTTATCTTGACCTACATTTCACATATGAGTGACTGATTAAAGTTTGCGTTAGAGTCCATATCTGAGATACAACTCGTGGAGAAATAATATTTTGTCAGTAGATGCGTCTGTAATAGTCAGAATCGAGGGTCCTATAAATATGTCATCTTGACATAAAATTCATTGATGAGTAAATGAGGTAAAAGGCTGCGTTTAAGTCCATATCTGAGATGAGGAATACAAATATTTTGTCAGTAGATGCAACTTTGATAGTCATGAGTTTCAAAATCAAGTCTTGAAAATGAATTAGATGATACTCCATTTCATCAACTGCACTTAAAAGATATTCGATTTCAGCAACTGCACAATTAAGTTATATTCTATAGCATTATCATAACTAATTGGATTGGACCAGTTCTGGCAATTGAGGATTAAAGACAACTCAATATACAGATTGTTTATATAATATTTTGCACTTTTTTACACCAAAAACCTCCATATTTCCGGCCCAAAAATTTGGTGCGTGCACCAATTAACTCTCTTGTTTAAGTTTACTATATTGGTTGATCTCTTTGATGTAGTAGGACAACCAGATGTGCCGTTTTGGCTAAAATGTGATTCAGCGGCGTTCAGTAATCCTACGCGCAAAATTAGACTATTTTTGAGTCGTCACTTCAACTTAAAATGGCGCGCTTTCGTTAACTTTTTCATTCCTTTAATACAAAGTCTGACGATTAAGAATGTTGATAATAAACACGTTTGTTTGAGAAAATATATGAAAATACGTTTTATTGTCATTTTATATTCTAACTTACTGAAATCCTATTTTTTTTTAATATCTAAACATACAATTAAGGATTTTATTTTCTGCACTGTAAAATTAAATAGCGATATTCAAAATGGGAAAAAACATATATCCTTCGATTTTTTACATACTGTTCTCGGTAGTTTTAAAACCGAAATTCGTTAAGAACAGGGTGTTTAAGCCAGGACAAAACATTGTACCCATTTTAAAGCAGAGATCTCATTTTTATAGATTTTTCTTTGCATGCGCTGTAGAAATTGGAAGAGTTTCTGTTAAAGAAGTAAATATTCATTCAAATCTCATAAAAAGTGAATCCTTAGTTTTTTTTGTTTTTGTTTTTAGTTTTCAACCCTCTGTAAATAATAATATGTGTTAATAGATTGTAGAATTATAGTTTTTTTTCGAAATTGAAGAAGGCACTATTTTGTTTTTTTTTTTTTTTTTACGTCTATAGGTCTGCTATCATTACTAGATGTTTCTAAAAATCTCCGCCTCTTCTTTTATACTGTCGTATAGTATTATTTGGTACATTTGTATATAATGTATATGTTATGAAAAATATGCAATTATATCGAGTAGAAATGGAGGATGGTCACCTTTATTGTGTGTGTCCTCACTATGGAGGCGTGGTCCTCCCGCAACATAATTTCTGAAAATAATGATCCGCTAAAAATTAAAAACACAACATATATATTTTAACACACTAATTATATGAAGAAGATTTATTACCGGGTTTGTATTAACACGAGCAACACGACGAGTGCAACATGGATAACGATTTGCTTACCCTTCCGGAGCACCTGAGATCAACCCCAGTTTTGGTGGGGTTCGTGTTGTTCAGCCTTTAGTTTTTTATGTTGTGTTTGTGTACTATTTGTCTGTTTGTCTTTTTCTTTTTAGCCATGGCGTTGTCAGTCGATTTTCGACTTATGAGTTTGAATGTCCCTTTGGTATATTTCGCATCTCTTTTAATAAGTGTTAACTGCTAGTGACATTTTGAAGCATAACTGCCGGAATCAACCTCAACCAAAGTTGTATCCTGCTTCACGAAATTTTTAAACACTAGACACAACCATTTTACACCTCCTCACTGAAGAGGGTTCAAGTGCTACCATTGGTCAAGAATGAAGTAGTCGGAATGGTTGGGCTTTTATCTACGGGTAGACGGCGCAACATTGTAATCACAAATGTTGGAACAATCTGCCAAGGGTGGAGAGTAGGGACTGGACTGGCTAGCGAAGATGACTTTGTGGATCCCTATTTATTTCATGAATTGTTACTGGCCGATGTGTGTTAATAAACATCTACTTTGAATATGTCAAAGAAAATCATTCGGTTTTTCCTAATTTTTGTTTGTCTGTTATGGTGGTTTGTTTTGTTTTGTTTCTTTAATTTAATTTTAGAAAAGGGCGTGTGTCATTTTAGGGCTCATGCTTCTTAAAGGAAAATCTGCGATTTTTACTTGTCATCTACATATATTCCTCATAACATAAACACACATTCACAAAGTTTTGAATTTATATTCCTCTAATAAAGGAGAAAATCAAGTATGTGTAACTTTTTGGTTGACATACGTCATCGGGTTGTGACGTTTTAACCCGATTCAGTGAATGCTGGGAAATAATAAAATCAGTTAAAGTCTAAATGGCTAATCAAATTTTTCTTTAATTACAGTCCGTGTAACGTAAAAGTTAACAATACGAACGATGCCCGAATCATGTACGGACGATGCCCGAACGATGTACGTACGCTTCCCGAACGGTGTACGAATGCAAACGAAACGCTGACCGAACGTTGTACGGACGCTGAACGAATGATGTACGAACGAAACCATGTACCATTAACCATACCATAAACGATAACATAAGCGCCCTTTTATCGTACATCGTATGGTTTTGCTTACATCGTTTCGTTCAGCGTATACCGTATCGTTTAGCGTACATCGTTTCGTTTAGCGTATATCGTATGGTTTAGCGTACATCGTTTCTTGGCGTGTATAGTTTCGTTTAGTGTATATGTTTATTTTAAATATAAAACATGAATTGTGTTCTGTTAAATCTTTTTATATAGGTGATGATAGGCGTAAATTTAGATTGGATGCATATTTCAGTTTTTAATCAATCATTAAATAAATTATAATTTAATTTGACTCGATGTTGATCCAAAATAATTTACATAAAAAGTTTGAAAAATAAACATGATAAACACTGAAATAAATTTAAACAAATTAAAAGATACGATTATGAATTTAGTTAGCCGTGGAAATACGTACTTGGTGAATGTGCGGGTAAACTGCAGCCTGCAGGGTTTTCAGTCAACATTTTTTGAAAATAACCTAAGGTATTAACATTTTTTTTTTTTTTTTACCTAAATGAACAATTTATTTAGATGGAATTCGGAATTAATCTTATGTTCTTACAAAAGTATATTCGGGGTCTTAAGGTTGACCTTTTGTTTAAAAGGTTTGTTAATTATTTGTATGTATTCTCTTTTATCGCATGTATTTTAACATCGACTTAATAATAGTTATCAAAGATACCAGGCTTACAAAGTTGAAGAGCATCGAGGACCTAAAATTCCAAAAAGTTGTGCCAAATACGAGTAAGGAAATCTATGCCTGGGATAAGAAAATCCTTAGTATTTTGAAAAATTCATACTTTTGTAAACAGGAAATTTATAAAAATGACCATATAATTGATACTCATGTCAACACCGAAGTGCTGACTACTGGGCTGGTGATACCCTCGGGGACGAAACGTCCACCAGCAGTGGCATCGACCCAGTGGTGTAAATAGTTATCAAAGGTACCAGGCTTATAATTTAATAAGACTCATCAGTGACGCTCAGAATAACAGTTTTATCTATATATCGTAATTAAACCATTTTTTAGATTATAGATATATTTTTATTCATCTATCAAATCAGTCGAAAAAACAAATATTCCAGAAATTTCAAATGGAAACAATTACCGGTTATGTGCCTCATCAACCCGAAACATAAATCCCTACCAATGTACAAACAATTACGTATTATTTTTACTACTAATGCACTTGACTTTAAACAATCATCAAAAAAGAGCGTGTCCGGCAAAAGAAACATTTCTAATTCGTAAGTGATATTATAATTTAGCGTTTTCATTTTTATATTTTCTAACAACAAAAAAACTAGACCATTCCCTCTATTCTTTAATTTTTTTAAGACCATTTTCCTCTATTCTTTATTTTGCCCGTTATACTCTATTCTTATTTTATATTTTATTTTCTTTATTTTCCTGTATCTATATACCTCCTTTATTCGGAGCAACCCCACCCTAAATATACATATGATACACAGGGTCTATAGGTCATCGCTTGTGCCGTGATACACATGTTTGCATAACAAAGGATGTCCTTGTTCATATTTATAACAAGGATGTCCTTGTTCATATTTATAACATTTTAAATGTCCTCCTAATAATACATCTAATAGTTGCCACTGGACGTCAAACAGCTAACTATAAATTCATCCGTCATCTTCTTAGTTTTGTTATAATGTGTAAATCAAACAACATGATGAAACAATTGAAGATTTTCACTGATGAAATAATGAGAAATAATTGTAAACAAAACCACTCAATCACATCCCTACGCCACAAAGTTTAGCCATTTCACATGTAATTAAATCATTTTCATTAATTTATTTCAAAATAATTTTATATAATTCTGAAATCAAACGGTCATTTTACTAATTTGCCAAAAAAAAAAAAAACTACCAACCAAACAGTTATTTTCATTCCTTTTTTAAACAGATCGATTGTTTTCAATGGTCGGTGCCTGACAGCATTTATAAAATCTATCACCATGTTTGCCAGTAAGAAAGCTTCATAGAACAGGAAAACAACAATGTCTTATAGAAATACTTCCAGGCTCTATTTTCCAATTTCTGTTGTAATGTGGTTTAATGCAAAAAGGTAACTCCTGAATACTGATTTGTACCCATCAAGCATTTGGGATTAATAACAAATCTATGGTAGTCTCTTTTTCTTTTCTCTCAAAGTATTCGACTAAATCATGTTTTACTTATGAAAATTGCTTATTGCTGACGAATGTAAAATATTGATCCCTAGATTTTCAATTGTTTAGTTGTTGGGTTACTGTCTGATCTCGCAAACCTGACATTTAATTGTCATTATTTTTTGCATCCAATTGCACCAATTTATTAAAAGATATTAATGCGACACCGTACGAGAGTCGTTACTTTACATAAACTACTAGTATATATTTTTTTCTATAACGAAATACGAAACCACTTCTCGCAATTCGCCTTGGAGTAATTGTGCTTCTCTTTTGACAAAATATGGCCTTGTCTCAAAACAAAAAATACAATATAATATAGAGTAATATATAAAACTGAACTAGAGTAAAGAGTTTGAAAGTAGGAATTCTGAATTTTAATTGAATGTTCTAAATCTTTGTGTATTTCTGATAAATGATTGTACAGACTCAAAAATTTCTTTGTTTTTGCTGAAATGAAAGGTCAACGTCACCAGCCAATATGGATATAGTAGATCTTTCTAATTTTGAAAATAATATTTCTCTTGCTTCATTGTGAAAAGGGCACTAAAAAATAGTGAATACTATCCTCAACAGGATGACCACAGCTGCATTTGGTTTAATATTAACAAGGTTTAAATCTGCATTTGAAGAACTGCACATATATCTCAAACGTGTACATGTATCAATGATATTAAGATTTCTATCACCACAACTAAAATAGGAAGTGCGTACTGTGAATAAATACTCAGTTGACTATTGTTGTACTCAATCTTACTAAAGTTTTCTTTATTATATTTAATAAAATTAATATGTATCCTAGATACGATAATGTAGTTTTCTTTTTTATATTACACCTGATCATCTATGATGGAAAAATGTCTAATGAGAGAATTTAACCATAGACTGAATAACGTAGAAATGACCAATTAAAGGTCACTGTGCGGCCTTCAACAATGAGCAAAATCCATACAGCATAGTAAGATATACAAGGCTCCGAAAGGACAAATATAAAATACACTAAACGTCTTCTCAGTTGTTGCAAAGTACTTTTTCTAAATCAATTAAGTTTTGAATCAGGATAACACAGTCACAATAGTATACAGTAAATAGCCTTTCATGTTAAAAGACAATGTCATAATACTATGACAATGTCATTTACGTTGTTCAAACATCACGGCACGTCAAATTTTGTTCAACAGAAAAGATGATTGGACATTCGTGAAAATGTGTCACGCCCTCATGAATTGGCGTACGTCCTATCAAATACCTTCAGAAAGCTTCTATTGAAATAATTTTACACACAAGTAATTGTGTATTATATTTTCTTAACAAAACAAAAAAATGTATTTTGCGTTAAATGTGCAATGAAGCCACGGATTCGTAATCTTCAAAAATAGTTCACAAACGGTTGATAAAATGTGAAAGTCTAAAAGAAAGATAACAATTATGTCCAGTGCGCGTTTATAAAACGGGCTCTATTTGGACATTTTAAATACTATAAGTACTTGTTTTATGTGTATAGGATTTTAGAGGTGAACACAACTTTTAATCAGTTGGATTTTCAATTTTACTAAAAAAAATGTGTTGGGTTTTCTTCTTTTCTTTCAATTTATATCATGATTCTTTGATATTTCCCATCATCTTCTGATTTTTTTTTTAAGATGAATAATTTAAAACTTGTATACCAAACATTTAAAATATTACTTATTGCGTTTATAAATAGCATTGAAAGTACAACATCCTATAAACGATAAACATTGATAGAGGTAAATGAGCCACTCTTTCTCAGGTTGAGATGGAATATCTTAGTTATTTGATTTAATGATTTTAACAATCGAAACCCTGAAATATCGTCTCATGACAAGCACGAAAAATTGCAAAACTGAACTTCCAACAGCGGGCGATGATTTCTAATTATACAATATTCTTGCAATGGATTTTTTTAATGCAATGTAGAACTTATCAATTTAGACATTTCTTATCCCGAATTACTTCTTTGTTAAAACTATAATGCATTATTTCATGGTCAACCGACCCGAGAAGTCAAATGAAATACCATAATGGTAATTGTTTCATGAATTATTTTAGCTATCATTTGTGACTTTCAGCAAGTGACATTCCCTGAAAACTATAATGCATTATTTCATGGTCAACCGACCCGAGAAGTCAAATGAAATACCATAATGGTAATTGTTTCATGAATTATTTTAGCTATCATTTGTGACTTTCAGCAAGTGACATTCCCTGTTGACCATATTAAACAGTGCACAATAATAAATTAACATATACGTTTATACATGAGCTTAAGAATGATCGAATGGACTAATTTTATTGTTTCTACTGTTCCCCTTTATCAATCGATGGGCATTCCATTCCCTTTTGAAATTACTTAATCGAATATGAAGTCACATGCACGAAGAAGTTTGTCTGACGTGAAAATACGTTGTCCCATATCTCACGGCTACATGGACACACAGAGTGTAAAATAAAAGGCATGACTACATTTACATGGAGATTATATACATTTAAAGAAAATGCAGGACAACATTATTTTTCATCTAAGACCCCGTAAAAATCTAATGGTAGCTTCCTAATGTTGATTTCGACAACAAGCTTCGTAACCGCAGAGAAAAGTCAAATGTAAGTCAGTGTGACTTTATCCACCAACAACATATGTCCACAAGCTTCGGGTACGTGAGGAGACTTTCTTGCTACAAGACGGTTGATATTTTCTTCATTATGAGCTAGAACTATTTTCGACCTTGGCATCTTATTTTTAAAATTACGTCATTGATGATCTGATCACTACAACTTTTTTACAAAATATTCGTTTCCGTGAAAATTAAGATTCGTTTAACTTACAAATGTCATCAAGGTTTCTTCTCAGGATATAAGCCATCTGTCTGGCAGGCTTTAAAGTCGACAAGATAACAGGTCAATGTATTCAAGTGAATTTAAGATTGTTGCAATTCTAAAGTACAATGGGTAAATCAATCTTATCTTTGATGTGCCACAAGGGCATCCCTATAAAGTAAGACAGTCCATGCGTGACCCATGGCATTAGAAAATTTTATGCATTTCATTGGATGTTTCCTATCACAATCCAGGCCAGCTATAGAAACCTATATAAATTTACGTGTCTGAAGACGAGTTTTATAAAACATTTTGTTTGATTTTAATTTCTGAAAATTAAACTAAACTCTAGCACAGACTTTTACGAACGTCGGGCTGGGACTTTATTATTTGTGTGAATTCGGGATTAACACGTATTAAACTCTGGAATATATGATTAACTTTTCGGGATTCGGTGAACAAATGCTTCAGCAAACACTGTTGAGGAAAAAATCAAAAAATCATTCTGTATCATATTTTAATTCGTTTAATATTTGCAACTGTTAAAAATTTCAAAACCAGCTGATTTTTTGATTTTTTTTTTTTGTATTTCTTCATGTTGAATAACTTTAAAAATGGGGATGTACACGACTTCCCAAATTTGATCTAAAATTCAACTACGTTACTCAACACTTTTAATACTGGAACAATACGAGATATCAATATATTTTTTTCATTGAATTCGAATATTGGGAGCTATCTGAAGTCAGTTCATAGGACCTCAGTTTTAATATGGGCGTGGCCATCCATTACTTCTCTCAATCAACTGTCCTTTATAATAAAGATTGGCGTGCAATTGTGTCTGTATCAATTTAGATAAATATATTCATATTTCTGGACGTACATATGTCGGGGTTGAGGCTATTTAATTCGATAGTAGTAGATGAAAAAAAGATTTTCTGGTTGTATCTATATATAACTGCATGCTGGGTATCATATAATGATTACTGTTTCGCAAATTATAATTAGATATTTGACCACAAAAGAGGCATTAAATCGTAGAGGCAGTCCCATAATGTGAAGAATAAAACATATTGAACTTTCTGGACTTTCTTCTGTCCACTAGCAGATGTCGGCCTGTGTCACTGAAAATATATAACTTCCCGACTAGCAAACACGGGCGACCAAGTGACTAATTATCCTGCTTCCGACTTAACGTCATGTTCTAAATTGTCGGAATCTTGTCGCGTACAACTATCCAATAACTCACATACATATTCCATAATTGGTCTTATAAGTGTTTATACGAGTAAGATAATTTCTAGTCTGTGCATATTTCAATTTTTAAGAAATTTAATCTTGTGCTTGCACAATTCAAAACGTTTTCTATATATGTATATAATTTACCATTAGAATCAAATTTAAAGTAATCCCTAAGTGTTTATGACAGAAGAAATTCTTCTACTTGATTTTGAAGTTCTATTTTAATATCATCTGGGAAAAATTACAGGAGAATAGCATATTTAGCATTTGTCTTGTTGGGATTAAAATCAATAAGCCAATATTTAGACCATTTGTTCTAAATCGCTATTAAAGACATCCTCTATTGTGTAAGGATTATTACTTAAATTAGAAAGGGATTTTTCATTAGCACACAATCGAGTTAGACTTATCAAATTACCAGCTATGTACATGTAATATATATGAATAAGGAATAGTAGGGGACCTAATACAGTGCCTTGTAGAACTCCTGCATTAGTATTCTCAAAAGGCGAATATGAACTTGAAACACAAACGCTTTCTTGTCTATTTGAAATATAACTAATTAAGTGATTAAATACATTCTTAAATACACTTTTTTTCAAATACTTTGCTCACTGCTGATAAAAATGAGATTGGCCTATAATTGGAAATCAGTGATTTGTCTCCGGTCCAGAGATACTGTGTATATTCGACTGAATATACCATATCGATAATTTTACATTCGTACTGGTTACGTAATAAAATCTGTTTCCAGGTAAAAAGAACCAGCGGGTGGTATATATTCTAAAGTGTTTATCGCCATCCATTATACATCTGACGATGACATTTAGCTTGTTGAGATCCAGGGACACAGATGTCGGCATGAATAAGAATACACTAAATTCTTAAACAATTATATATTGTAAAATGGACACCAAGCATATTTTGATAGTGTACTAATAGGTTTTCTTGTGTATTTTCTATGTTCTGGAAACTTCAACATCCCATCAAAAATACTTAAATTAAAGTCCTAAGTTTTATAAATTAAATGTTTTTTTTAAATATTATCTGCGAGGCTGCATGCACATTGCACCTATTGTTTTCGTATATTTCTTTTCCGCCATGCATAAGTTTAATGATTATATATTATATATATATAATGTATTTCATAGATCGATTTATAAACTTTATGCTAAAAATAATAACCGACACGGAGCGATAGCACGGAAACTGAAAATGTTTCGGAAAGAGGATTGTTTGCAATTCATTTTGAAAAAAAACTGTGAATTATTTTGATATCCTAATGATAATGTTTCTTTTGACAGCATATATTTTGTTGATTTTTCAATATATTTATATGGTATCCGGCATTTATATACATGTACATGCATAATAATTATCCCTTGGATATATTTTAGTTGATTGATTGTTGGTTGTTTAATGTCCAGTGTAAACTATTTCATACATTTCTATGAAGAAAGAGTTTCTCATTTCAAGGAAGATTTAAGGATTTTGTGCAAAATGGAATTTAAAGTATTAACTCCGTGTTTCAAAGTCAAACAAGATAATTATTATTTTTCTTCATATTTCTTAAAAAAAAATTATTTTTTAACCATATAATTCAAATCTGGTTTGGATTTGTTTTGTGCTCAATGGAATTTACAACGACAAATAAAATTTTATTTACAATTTCGGGATCAAATGTGATGAGGTTTATTTTAGGTATGTGCCAAACAGGGAAACAATTAACTGGTAAATTGGAGACAATTCAGACTTTGTTTAGATGAGACACGTCTTCAAAATTAATACAGTTTAAATTTTGGGAGTTAAAATTGAAAAGTGAAACTTTTTTAATGTGTACTTTGCACTTAAAATTTATATACAAACGTCTTCTATTACTCTTCCCGTCGGAGCAAATTCTTCATGGAAATCTATATGCAATAACCCTTTCAAATATGATTTGTTTAAACCGATTTAAACGTACATTAAACGGAACTTAAACTGTAGGAGATCACGATGGGTTTAACAGCAATAAGACAGCAATCAAACAACAAACAAAAACACATAAGGACATCTAGTGGCCAACATATATAGTGTTCACCAATAGAAAGGTGTAAACACAACATGCCAATTTCTAATTCATCCCGAATTTCTGTATCATTGTGAATAGATTTATCCAGAAAATATAATACATGTATTACATGTCTTTGATTTAACCTGAGACTACTATAACACATATAGTAGTCTCAGATTTAACAGAAACAATAATAAAACATCTGGCATAAAACGCGATTCTCAATATAATGGAACAATCGAGGAGAAAGCCTGAATATGAAAAGTTAAACAATTTAATGGATTATCCATGCAATCTTAAAATTTTACTAGAAAGAGGTCTAGTTTCCCCCTTCTTTTACCCTACAAGAAAACTTTCCTGGGAGCCGTTGATTTACTATCTGGTGAATTTTTCCAAAACGCTCATGTGTGATATTATTATGCCATCATGTGTTTAAACAGTCATTGGCCAATGAAATCGGTATGCATGTTAAATAAATATTAAATATTATAATCATAAAAATAATGCTTAAAAATGATTCAATTATATTATCAATCTAAAATTATTATACATGAACATAAACCCTTATTACAATACGACATTTATAAGCAATTATGACAAACCAATCAAAATTTGTTGTTTGGGATTATTCATGGTTGACTAGTTGTATAACCAGTGGCACGTGTCCTAATTATTAAAGACAATATAAGGGACAGAAAAGTATTAAACAGAAATAACCGGTTTTTCAAAACCATATTTTCAAAAATAACTGCATGATTTAAACAGCTTAAAAGTGTTTTATTTATTTTATCTTTGTGCGTATACGATGAAGTGTCCTGAAAGGGCTCTCTTTACAAAAACAATCTTACTACAACAATTGATAGCAAGTTACACCCCAGTTCTATTGTTATACTTCATAGTTTCTATTTCTGACACAATTGTAAATTGAATAGATCTATTGTTACGAATAACAATGGATTTTGAGCACAGGATGTGACGAGCGGGGTTTCTGGAAACCCCTGCTTCTTCATCCCGAAAACACAGTCCATTGTTGTTCATAACAATAGAAATTGTTTTATTTTAATAGCATGAACATAAGAGATTACTAATAGTGTTCACTACAAGTTGTTTCCAGACATAAAATGATATTAAAAAAACATATTTCAGGAAATTCCAATAGCGAAAAAAATATTAGCATCTATTTTGAAAAAAAAAAATCATTTAAATACTCCTTTGCTAGAAGCTACAATTTCAATCCCATATGGCAATGTCTTAAAGAACATGCATGTAAAGAACTTTTATTTGAATTATACATTAAAACATATAGTTTTCATTTGGAATAAGTCTTAATCATAAAATAAATATTAATGTTTGGATTGTTGAAGACTAATGATGGCACCCAGTGGCGGATCCAGCCATTTTTAAAATGGGTGCCAACCTAGGATAAAAGGGGGGTGTTCCAGCCATATGTCCCCATTCAAAAGCATTGATCGTAAAAAAAAGGGGTCCCAACCGGGGCTTTATTTTGGTAAAACCGTAACATGTAAACTACATTTATGATAACCTTCATTAAACTGATACATGTAAGTACTTTGGATTATAAATATTGCGTTATCTTCAGTCTCTTCTGCCAAATTCAAAGCCTGACTCAAAATGTCGTCCGTCTTATACCCGTCCATATTGACAACTGCATACAAGGAGCATGATGTATTTTTTTTTTAATAAGAATCCACGATACGGTCAACCTTGACCTGCTGATCAATATTAGCACATGGACTTAACGGGAATATGCAAAACAGCAACTTTGACATTTTTAAATCTACTCACTTGTCAAAGTTTGAATGAAGAGCGTCAAAGTAAGGTTACCAGTGGGGTTTCATTTAAAAAAAAAAACATTTTTTCTTCTTAATCATGGTTTGATATTGTCAATAAAATGATATCCGTTCGTTTTCATTTAATATTCAATGTAAACAAATATAGGACTTAGCATCGGGTGTAAGTTAGTTATACATTTCGGGATACGGCGTGTCTGGATAAGAAACGCCGGAGTGTATAACTATTACTTATACTTTAATGTTCATGACTTACGAGTATTTTTCTCGTTAGATTTCTTGTGAAATTGATCGATGAGCGGCATTTTACAAATACCGTAAAAAAGAATATGGCGTTAACGTCAGTGAACAAGCAACCCAACGAAAAAAATAAAATTTAAGGGCATCTATAACTAGTTTTGAGTTGGAGAAATCATTCAATCATGCCATGTGATTCTTTTTAGGTTTGTGCGTTTTCGATTTATGAAGAAGTCAGTTTTAGAAAAAATTAAGTGATTGACGCCAAAAGGAATACAAGATGTATGAAATAAAGTTATAACATAAGTTTACAACTACGTACCTAGGTGCATTTAATAAAGTAACATTTGAACTTATTATATTATTATCATTTTTTTAATTGTCATTTCATTTCTATGTATATTTAATGTTACCCGATATGGAGTACTCCTAAAGATAAAATTCACTTGAATGAGTATTTCTAGCGTATATGCATATTTCAAATGTACAATATACGGAAATGACACGGCTGGGTATTGTAAAGTTACTGAAGGAAGATTACTGTCAAATTCATATCCCCGGGCGAAGAAATTAACGGTTTGTCAGAACGGTTAGGTGTAATTTGTGCCTACTATCATATTGAAAAGGTTTGAATCGCGCCCATCTCTTCTTTTCTTATAATATGAATTGCGCCAATAAATGGAACTTAATTGTGCCATATATCTCAATGATTAACCTATTTACATGTAACATTAGAATGCTCACTTGAAAGGATGTCTGATTTTTTAAAGGCAGAGTTTGATAGAGGGCGTGAAACCTGTCGTGGTTGTGAAGATTATAAAGTCCGCCAGGCTTTTATAGAGCAAAATGGAGAAATTAGATGGCAAAATAATGCGCGCTGTTAAACCATGCTTTGCAAGGCTATTTTCAGATGACTCGTGCACAATCATTTTGAATGGTGAATAAGATCACATACACGAATTAAGAATTAAGCATTCAGAAACTTGCCCCGTAAAATAGGAGGAGGGAGTCCAGTTATTAAGTAAATATCAAATTAAAAGTATATAAGTTTATAACATTTGCGCAATTATATGCTTGTTTTATTGGCGCAGTAAATGCTGCAGTTTTCAAAATATAGTGACGCAAAGAAGAATTGGCGTAATTAAGTTGTGGCGCAAATTAATTCTTTTTCAGTACAAATGGATATCGGCCTTTAAAACACCGTTTGTACACTAACAAATGTGTATTTATCTTTTACGTTGTCTATTAAAAAACAATGTTATTTCAACTGATCGGGCGGAGCTTACTTTTAATTTGCATAAGGACAGTCTATTTGAAGATGTGTGTGATAAGGATGATTGTCATTATAATTATTATTTATTTCTAATCACCTATCAGTGTCATCAAACGAATTTACAAAAGAATCAGTGTATGATATGGGACGAATAGAATAATTTAAAATAAAACGTATTTATATGTGCTATAGCTAAGCATTTTGAAGTATCGGCTATTGTATTATTCCAATTAAAAATAACTAATAGTGAGATTAATATTAATATTTGTTACATTTAATATTTAATATACATATAAAAGTAAAAGTAAAATCTTGAAGGAAAATTCTTATTGCTGTTCAATAAAGGAAATCAATTAGGTCTAAGTACCCTTTTCAAGTTATCCGACTGCCCCCCTTTTCCCAACAAAAAATTCATTCGGAATAAAAGAAGAAATAAAGTATCAAAACGTTTTATAGAAATACGACAAATGCATATTTTGCAACTGCCGCCGTCTTAGTTATTATACTTTCATATCCACAATTTCCAAACTGTGGCAATTATTACATGTTTTAAACTCCGTTTTATAATAAAATCAATTCACATAAGTTTACCTTTTTTAACCGGATCAATGACCATAACTGGACACTTCATTGATGAGTTTATCCCAAAACACCTGTCTTTAGATGGATTCGTCTATGATAAGCGAACCAGTTAAACCCCGCCCAGTCAAGTGAAATAAATCAAGTAACATAGCATGAGATTAAAAGTTTTGGCAATTTGTGCAGGATTTTAATTTTAGAAAGTAATGAGCAAGTAAGAAGATCGTCAAAACCTCAAGTGAATCGGAAAATGAGCTATGCACGATAAAAGGAAATAGTTTGATGCGTCGATATGAAATTTTACAGATGAATGTAATATTTGTAAAATTGTATTAACTCTTTCAATAACAACCGTTTGTAGAACTGATTATTTTGATCCTTCAAATATGTGTAAAATAATTAATATTTATATTATTTAGTAACTTTCATATTTACAATTGCAGTATGTTTATAAATACTGTAGATTTGTATTTGATCATTGATTTCATGCATAACGTCCAGTGACAAATATTGTATGTGTTCGTACAAAGAACAAATCAACAACTTTCAAAATACAATTGATTGGTTATTTCAGGTGATTCGATGTTTATGATTTGCGTTAAAGTTTGTGAAACTTGGAGAGAAGCTTACCTCTAAAATAAAGAAATATAAAAAAGGAGTTATTTTTTTCATTCTGTATGTTACTCATACATGGACTTGAGCACTTTTTACAGTCAAAATAACAGTTTTAAAACCTACATCAGTAATCACAAGTGACGCTGGTTCGATAAAAGTCTTCACGAGTTTTTATATGTTCCTGGCAATCTTCGGTTTATATCAGACTCTGACATTGAGGGGAACAAATACCATGGATGTCTTGTCTTTTCTAAATTATGACACTTAAATCTTTGTTTTATAAGAGTTACAAACTACATAGGTTTTCGTCTTCGTCATTTAGATATAAAACGTGTATCTCATATAAAGCCTCATTTATAGAACATTATATATATAATTTATTGTGTCAAGGAAATATTTAGATCAAAGAATTATTTGGTGAAGGAGGAGGAGTAAAGAGAGAGAGATTTTGCGGTATCATGTTACTCATGTCAAAATGTGATGGAAGGAAATGTTTCCCCTTCGTTTTATATAGCAGGGTATTCCATAGTTTAATTATATTAGTTGCAGATTTTTTTCTATCGGTAAGAAATGGTATATAATTTCGAAATCTTCAAAAAGTTATAGTACATGTGAAGTAAGTTTTTTGCATTAATAAACGTTTCTCAATCAAGATAAAACGTTTACAACCAATACATTTTTTACGACTAATATAAATAAGGTTTATGTAAAATAGCGGCCCGTAAAATAGATAGTTCACGTTCCATTGATTATGGGTATTGTTTCGGTTAGTTTTTTATGAACATTTTATAAGATATTTGTTTGGTTGTTTTGGATATACAAGTACGCAACCAACCATCAATCAATACAATCTAATAATATTTTTTTTTGTCCCGCATATTTTTTATTACTATTTGAACTAAAATACGAATTGAAATAACTTTCTGAAATAAATCCTAACATATATCATACGCTCAACAAAACGATATACCATACGATATATGAAACGCTAAACGATATCACATACCATACGGTAAACGAAACGCTAAACGCTAAACCATACCATGTACCATACGACAAATAAAACGCTTAACGATACCATGAACCATACGATATACAAAACCCTAAACGATGACATTTACCATACGATGAACGAACGATGAACGAACGCTGACCGAACGTTGTACGAACGCTATACGAATGATGTACGAACGATGCCCGAACGCTATACGAACGGTTCCCGAACGCTGTACGTACGATTCCCGAATGAAAAAGTGTTAACTTTACGTTACAGGGACTGTAAAAGCGCGCAGATGACCGTTTCTCGTAGCTAATAACAACAAAAGAAGAATGAAAGAAAATAAAACATACGTGTAACGTTTTGCATTGATTAAATAAAAATATTATGGTATATATTTGCGATTTAATTATATTTATTAAAAGTTGTGATTTTTTCCGGAAATATTTATTGAAGACAAATTATTTACTGATATTGAACTGAAAATATTCTTTTGTTTTATTTACCTTAATATTTTCATTTCAACGCAAAGTCTGTGGGAATTGAATGTGTCTGTTATTTCGGAAAGGCATTGTTTATTTCTCGAATAGATGAGCATTTTGTAAAACAATTCGTTTATTTTACTTGAGGGCAATTAAGCCTCAAACGTACGCTTTTACAGGTGTGAATATGTTGTCATTTTAAATGAATAACAGAAATAGCCGGAATGGCGAGTGTAATACAGCGAAATTAAATATCCGATGACAACGAGAAAAAAATTGTATGATTTCCTTGAAAATAAATTTCAAATTTTAAATTCCAGCAGTGAATAAAACTATAAAAGGAAAATTTTCGGTTACGTTCTCTGCAATAAACATAAAGATTCAAATATGAAGAATAAAAAAAATAAAATTAATGCTATATTTCGCCAAATTTTATAGAGGATACCATTGCACATGTGTTTAATTTAGTTCACTTAAATTCTTTAACTTGTATTTCGATGTATACACAATAAAATTCAAATAGCATTTACCTGGAGATTATTTCTCGGTAATTATTTTCTTTAAATAGAATGCCGATTATCATTTTTTCATTAAAGGATCGGCATTCAGTAGAAATTTAGGCTAATTAATTAGCTGTTGAACAAGTTAAATGGAGACCAAAGGAGACTAATTTTCCTCATCAAATAAACTTTTATTCACACATATTTTTATATGAATAGAGCGTGTTTGTTTTATATGAGATGTTGTAAAGAGGGACGAAAGATACCAGAGGGACAGTCAAACTCATAGATCAAAACAAACTGACAACGCCATGGCCAAAAATAAAAGACAAACAGACAAATAATAGTACAGATGACACAACATAGAAAACAAAAGACTAAGCAACACGAACCCAACCAAAAACTGGGGTGATCTCAGGTGTAAGTGGTCCCTCAATATATCTAAATGTCTGCATGGTATACTTAGCCGTACGTTTTAGTGGTTTTGTGGGTGTAAATTCAACATGGTTATTCGAATAATGATATTTTTTGTATGCAGACCGAGGATTTTAGGAATCTGTAGTATCAATGTCTCGTGGTTGTATCTCTGTCAACGATAGTGTAAGTTTTAAACGAATGATATCTATATGCAAACTGAAGGATCTGAAATTTATACAATTTATGTGCGGGTGGTATGACACCAAATCAACAAAACTTACCCGAATTATAAAGCATAGCCACCTTACCTAATTCAATCCGAAATTAAGCTTGTCAGATAAAAAAAAAATACAGCGCTTTTGCTTATGACTAGAGTTGAAAAATAGCATTTGCTTATAATTCTTGAAAAATAGTCAAACGTATATTCCGGACCGTATAACATGTATAATCTGAGACTAATATAGTGTATTATAGTAGTTTCAGGTATAATGCACAAAAATAGCAAGGGTTGTTGTGTACTCTTAAACTTAGTTAGGTGGTATTTTTCTTGCACCTACATGTTAAAACAGATGTGATCCGTGCACTACAGCGGAATTACGGCTTTAGTTGTTATAGTACGCACAAAAATTAATTGGGCTAATTTGGTCTCTGTCATTGGCAATAATATCCCACATCTTTTTATTCAATATAAGTCGTAAATCTTGAATATTTTGTAATCAATTTATGAAGCTTGATCGAAACGTAGATCCACTTAGATACCAATTGTTCTCTTTTCTTCTATTTCACAAATGAACCGCCGAAGCAGAGACATGTATAGGTAGTCACGCTTAGTTGGAATTTCACGTGCTATATCACTAGGTTCATATTATTATACACCATAAATAACAATTGTGATGACGAATTTCTTAATCTGTTCAAGAACAATCGAATTGAAATATAATTCTGTGATTATACTATGATTATGTTCATAATTTCGAGGAAGAATAGCAAGTTAGAGATTGATCTGAATTTAAATCAGATTTGTTTTGGAGGTTTCTTTTTTTCAATATACATATTTTAAAGTGTGACTATCTATAGTTCCGTAACTTTTTATCTGTATTAACCAACATTTGTGTGCATTTTGTGAAATACTAGAAATATTCATATGTTTCAAAAGTCTATAATTGTTGACAACGAATACATACTTACATTTTTCATATTTTACCATTGGAAAATATCTAAATAGATTTTACATCTAATCTGTAGTTGGAATTATTTAGATTTTCAAAATATCAATTATTACACCAGAAAAGTTATTCATAAACAAGTGGTAGTAAAACTGACTACACGTATGAGTATAGAAATGTCTCATGTATCACTGTCAGACTCAAGACAAACAAAATGTACACATGATGTATATTACACCTGATAGTTCCAAATTACCGGCTGTGTACACTGATCTATACACAGTGGTATATAAGGTCAGCAGTGAAGCGATGCATGAACCTGCATTACGTAATTGTGTATTAAGAGTTTTATGTCCGACAGAAATCACTTGAATACAAAATGTACCTGGTCATGTCACCTCACAAGACCTCTGGCAATAATTCCGTCAGCCATGCTGATGATCAAATTAGGAAGGACCGAATTAAATATATGTATTACATAAAAGCGTTATAAACAAATCAGATTTTGAATTTTGTTTTACACGGAACACTGCTAGCTTGACTTTGAACTATGATAGAATCTATAAAAGTAATCTTAACTATAATTCTATATACGATGGTCTTGAAGTATAGATTCTGGGTACTGACGTTGTTTATCATCTTAATAACGTGTTATAGTATTCTTTTATTTGTCTTTTGAATATTACTGTTTAGTCTATTTTGGTGTTATTCATTTGACGTGGCTCGGTACTTATACATCCCGTCATTGTGTTATTGTGCTATGGTAAATTTTGTATTCTTGTCTTTCATTTTTGCTTATGTGCTTTGTCTATATGCCTTTTTGTGTTTATTTGTTACATATTTGTTTGTTTTCATAGTGATTAAGATTATAACACAATGTTGACTGTTGTACCCCTATTTTGACATTTTACCTAGTTTGTTTTGTTCACACATCATTGTCAATTTAATGGAACTTTATGCGACTGTCATACAAGTGAGAGGTTTAGCTAGCTATTAAACCAGGTTCAATCCACCATTTTCTACATAAGAAAACGCCTGTACCAAGTCAGGAATATGACAGTTGTTATCCATTCTTTTGATGTATTTGAGCTTTTGATTTTGCTATTTGATTAGGGACTTTCCGTTTTGAATTTTCCTCAGAGTTCGGTATTTTGTGATTTTACTTCCGCTTCATTTACATGTTTCATAAACTAAGAAAAAAAAACAGTTTAAAACGACAGACTATAGTTATTTGAAAAAAAACTTGTTCCGTATGAAGTTAATATAAAAAAGCTTGACGATAGGTAGCAACCATGTTTGGTATAATTCTTTTTAGGATCTATGAAACTGTGTATGCGTTTGTCATTATCGAGTAAAACAACCGTACGATTGAAACGAGATGTTGACACTTAATTACGACTACGTTAGTCCCTGCTTGTTTGGGTACTTTGTCATTTATAGTTATCTCTTGGTTTCATTAACCGGGATGACGTCAAGATGGCTTCATATAGGAATTGATATTCTCAATTTGAAATCGATGGTGATATCTTATGTAGAAGAATAAAACTATTTTTTATGAATTTGTGCTTTTATACAAAATGAACATAATATCAATTTTCATTTTTTGCGGAGTTTCCTTTAAATTCTGATTTGCTGTGTATTTTAAACTGTATGTTACTGTACTTTTAAAATTCAATGTGCAGTATCTTAGGGAGGGACATTTGACATTCTTGGGTTCAGTAGGTTTTTTTTTCTATTTGCATCTATTGCTACACATCCTCATTTTTTCTAAATTTATTTACAATTTTGTATACATTTGTATCCTGATCTACCATGGCTATCATGCAGTTTGAGATGCAGAATATTAATTTTCAGCATGTCCTGTGTCAAGTTATTAATTTTCAGTTCTTACGAGGCCAGGTTATTTATTTAAAAATCCTCCTGACCTATTTTCATTGTTGAAGCCCATCAGTGACCTATATTTGTTGACCTCTACGTCGTTTGGTATCAGGTAGCGAGTTGTCTCATTGGCAATCATACATGTACCACATCTTCATATTTTCATATTTGAACTGTAATCAAGTCTAAAGCAGGCCAACTGCAAGGGAAGTATAATACCTTTAATAAGTAACTACTTCAAAAAAACAATTCTATATAAAACAATCAATGAAATATTTCATAGGATAGCTGTTGCACATCTATATTCCCATTTTGGTGGCAGGAGATACGTTGTATGGTTGGCTGTATCATAGATTGTGATATAATTGGTATGCAGCGTTGAATGCATGTGGCAAAGACCCCCCTCCCAAAAAAATGATTAGGATAAAATAACTAAATTGTTTCACTCAATCTAGACAACAGGGCCTAAAGTGAAGGAAACCAATCCAAGCATTAGCTTCATACTAGATTAAGTATGATATGTGATAAATACTCAATTCTCAATTATGTATGAAATAAGTACCATAACTCTGGAATGCCAATAGTGAGCTTATTTTATCAAATCTAGCCTTGTGATTCAATTTCGTGAAACAGTATCAAAGCAAAGTTGAGTTATTTTACAACTTTTGAGTTCGTCTTATTTTCCTTGAATAAATTCCAATAATTCTGGAATGACAAAACTTGGATTCGTCAAAAGTAAATGGGAGCTTTGTTTCGTCAATCCTGAAATTTCAGGATAATGGATTTAAGTATTAAGAGCTGTTTTATGAAGTGTTGACCTTATATATCATAAAAATTGTGTAATTACTAAACATTTTTTATTAGAATTCTTCACAGTAAAATAAATCTATCATTGTCGTCGTTAACACAAGAATACAATTTTTCCAAAATTTTACCAACAAATTACATGTTTTATAAATAAGTATGCCCCAATTGGCTCCTAACATTTTTGCTAGATATAAGTAACAGACAAAAAAAAACCATTTCAAATGCTTGAAAATATAATTATTTTGTTAAACAATTACGATTTTATGTTATACCAAACATTTTGATTAGTTTTTTTATATATTTGATATTGTACATTAACCTCATTAACATGTACATTAACATTTAACACTGCATGCTGCAATTCTATACATTTTGGGGTCAATGATTTTCATTTTAATAAGATTGTTGGAATAATATTACTTGTCAGATATAATGAAATTGTAAGATACATTATTTTGTTAGTTTCAGGGATACATGTATAACTACATGTATAAGCTTTCAAGTGGGTGGATGATTGGTTAATTTCATTTTGTATATTTCTTTGAAAATTCAGAGATATGAATTTAGAGGATGGCTATTCAATTTTGATTTTTTTGTGGGAGGGGAGGATTATTAGGGTATTAAATGCATATTCTGGTCTGGTACATGTACATGTAATCATAGCAATAACTGAACATAATCTAAACATTGTTCAAGAAAGCTGACACAGGATGTAAATGAATATACTGTCCAATAAAATGCAGGGAATAATTGTCTAATTTGTGTACAGATTGAAAATTGGTAAGGAGAACTTAATAAGCAATACATAAAATATAAGAAAATGAATATACTGTCCCCAAAAATTCCTCCTGCCCCAACCCCAGAAAATTATATGGTCATCCCTTAGGTATATCTTTCCTTTGTATTTTATATTAAGTTTAACTTTTAATTTAACTTTTCTAATTGCCTGTATGGAAGTTTTATAAATATTGGTGTATAGATGTATGAACTGGGACACATATATTTATATTATACCAGGTATAAAGTAGTCAAAATTTAAAGCGAACATGTTTAATACATTCTTATGAGTTGGTACATGGAGTTATTAGTTGAACTTGGGACGTTCAGCAAATTAAAAGTAACAAATTTCCAATGGTACCTTATATTTTGGACCCCCTTTTAGAGAACTTACAGTCGACAAATTGGTCGATATGAGACGTCATCACCCATGCATTCAAATTTGATTCATTTTGGTCGGTATTTGCTGTTTGAGGCTTACAATAATGTACTATTATCTGAGCACCAAGTGATAGTGGTCAATAATTTCCAGGGAGATTGTGAAGAACAATTTGAACAGTTTGAAAACGGATGTTGACAACTTGTGTGGGTATAATATTTCCGGAGATAAAGGACGGATATCTCAGGCCGAAATCAGATTAGTTAGTTTCAGGGATACATGTATAACTACATGTATAAGCTTTCAAGTGGGTGGATGATTGGTTAATTTCATTTTGTATATTTCTTTGAAAATTCAGAGATATGAATTTAGAGGATGGCTATTCAATTTTGATTTTTTTTGTGGGAGGGGAGGATTATTAGGTATTAAATGCATATTCTGGTCTGGTACATGTACATGTAATCATAGCAATAACTGAACATAATCTAAACATTGTTCAAGAAAGCTGACACAGGATGTAAATGAATATACTGTCCAATAAAAATGCAGGGAATAATTGTCTAATTTGTGTACAGATTGAAAATTGGTAAGGAGAACTTAATAAGCAATACATAAAATATAAGAAAATGAATATACTGTCCCCAAAATTCCTCCTGCCCCAACCCCAGAAAATTATATGGTCATCCCTTAGGTATATCTTTCCTTTGTATTTTATATTAAGTTTAACTTTTAATTTAACTTTTCTAATTGCCTGTATGGAAGTTTTTATAAATATTGGTGTATAGATGTATGAACTGGGACACATATATTTATATTATACCAGGTATAAAGTAGTCAAAATTTAAAGCGAACATGTTTAATACATTCTTATGAGTTGGTACATGGAGTTATTAGTTGAACTTGAGACGTTCAGCAAATTAAAAAGTAACAAATTTCCAATGGTACCTTATATTTTGGACCCCCTTTTAGAGAACTTACAGTCGACAAATTGGTCGATATGAGACGTGATCACCCATGAATTCAAATTTGATTCATTTTGGTCGGTATTTGTTTGAGGCTTACAAGAGTGTACTATTACCTGAGCATAAAGTGATAGCGGTCAATAATTTCAGGGATATTGTGAAGAACAATTTGAACAGTTTGAAAACGGATATTGACAACTTGTGTGGGTATAATATTTCCGGAGATAAAGGACGGATATCTCAGGCCGAAATCAGATTTTTATTTACCAAAGTTGGGTGTAAATAGTGGATTGTTTTCAATATATGAAAGGAAATGATGTGATGTGATGAATGGTATTTCATATTTCAAATTATTTTACACTTATTTTGCCGTTCAAATAATTTCCTGAAAGCACATTTAGTTGAAAATAATTAGCTGAAGATCTGAAATGAGCCTTTACTTTGTATGTTGTGTAACATAAATATAAAGCATCCAAGAATGCCATAAATAAAACTGTTCAGCGTGGAATGCCAAAACCAATGTAAACAATGGTCGCCATTGCGTGTTGACAACGTCATCTACCGAAATCCTTACTCTTCCGGTTGACCTACTAATGAAGGCTGTACGGTGACACATAGTTGCTGACATCTACGCAATTTCGTTTTTGTAGATAATTATCGTATATGCAACCAGTACCTTTGCCGAACCATCCAACACTTATGAATGAAAAAGATAATTCATTTTGTTATTTAAAATATTAGTGTTTCATTTATCTACAATTTGTTGATGATTAATTCTGATACATTTCATTTCTTTTGTACATTAAATTTGCAATCTGAGTAACATGAATCCACCCTAGACATCTGATGAGCAATTTTTGTGAGAAATACTTCCATTGTGTCGTACTGTCCTTAGGGCATGATTTATACATATAGAAGGATTCACAGCTATGGATACACATACTGAAAAGATAATACACATCGCACAATTCATTGTTTTTAGTGAAAATACGGATATTGTTTGATTGAAATTTGATATTATAAAATTAGGAAATCTTTTCAATTAAGGAACATATCTCTCGTGCAAAGATCTGACTCCTTGTCTGTATTTTGCTATACTTGAGGTCCCGTTTAGGTTTCAACGTTTGTATTGTATATATTTATGTTTTCAAATATCACGCATCACTGGAGAGACAATAATTGTCGAAATCAGCATCTGTTGCAGTAATCAAAGTACCGTCAATTTCATTACAATACAATACAATATTACAAAGTATCGATTTTTGAACATGTTTTTCTAAAAATTGTTGGCTTTCAAATCTTACCAACGATTCCGTCGCGTGGCGTCGCGTCGGTCGGCTTGATCCTGTATTCGTATAAAACACAATTCAAGCGGGATTTCCTTAAAGAGAACGAAACGTGGCTAGCATTGCACTTTTACTTGGTATTCCTTAAAAGCGATGTTATAATTTTACTTAATGATTTAAAGTTAATAATATAGAGAGTGCATCTATCACATTGAACTTGACTCATCATCAAAATATCAAGCTTATAATTGTGTACGTCAGAGGAACGTTTCGTCTTAAAGATACAACAGATACAGTAATGTCAGTACCATTTTACTATGCTTTAAAAAAAATGATAGTGAAGGTCGATTGAGAACTTAACTTTACCATGTTTACGACGATCAAGAGATGATTGCAATTTTCCTGTTGTGAGGATTTTTATTCTTTGTAGTAAAATTCCAGCAGTCGTGTACATGGTGAACATATATCCCAGTTGACACGATTCGATATTCCAGGGCTTGCATCACACATCATTTTGTGTTCCTTTATATTGATTTGATACTAACAAAAACTCGATTTGAGCGAAGGTTCTTCTTTGTGGTAACGTTGAATCTATATCTTCGAAAACAAAATTTTTATTGATGCCATCATGATTTGTTCGACCTTCATTGTATATATCTGTCACCGATGTCATGGATGACAACGGCTATTATCTACTTGTGTATCAACAATCCGTCTCTCTCTCTCTCTCTCTCTCTCTCTCTCTCTCTCTCTCTCTCTCTCTCTCTCTCGTTTGTGATCTCCAAATGCGATTTATCACCGTATACTTGCCGTATACTTACTTGTCATGTGCAATACACCAGATGCATCTAGAGGAGCAAGAGCTGCTTACCTTTCCGGAGCTCATTATCATATTGAACTATTTGTCATCTGTTCCTTATGCCATGGATGTATCTGTCACACTTCAACTAATAGTTTTGATTGCCCATTTGGCAACTTCTTTCCTCTTGTACAATTAATAATGTCATGCAATAACTTTTTTGCATTTATTAAAAGAAAAATATACTTGCAAATACTTTGACATATATTCATTTGCATATCTACGTCTGGGGAATTTTAAACTTTGATCCTTATAATACACATATTTCAGATGACAGACTTACAGACTTTTAGTCGATTTTTTTTATCCATAGTATAACACGTTTTTCTTCCATTTATTTTTGTTGTTGTCTCCTAGGTATATTACGACTCTTTTAGAATAAATTTGTGGCTAAGTGTCGGCCAAAACTGTTGACAACATATCTTTGTGTGTAGCTTTTGGTGTAATACCTTATTTGGACAAATTATTATGTCTTTATTGTATAATCTGTATATCTTATATGCATTTGTTTTCTTTAATGTTCTTTCTTTATTTTGTTTATAAATTATAGATTGACATACAATGAACTGCTTCTTTCATCAAAGTCATCTGATTCAGTTATTTTAACAATGTACATTTAAATCAATTTAAATGTTTTATATACATACGAATCATTATTTGAAAAGTATATAAAACACTGTTGAAACCAATATCTCTGTCTCTCTCTATATTATATAAATATGTATATATAGATGTATATTGTTTTGGTTCAATGATTTTTTTTTAATTTGTATATTTATTTACTCATGGCGGAGGGAATGAAAGTTAAATATTGTTTTATCCGATATGCATGAATATTCGAGCGTTCTTCTAAAAACCAAGTAAGTGTATATGAATATCTATTGATATTTAGAGTAATTATGAATATAATATGTGTTTTCAGCCATGTATCAACATCACTGGTGATCCAATGGATGGATCTGTCGTAGAGTTGTCACTTGTTTAGACGTACTTATATATATATATATAGAGAGAGAGAGAGAGAGAGAGAGAGAGAGAGAGAGAGAGAGAGAGAGAGAGAGATTTGTTATGGTTTTCTTGTTCGGATATGATATTTGTTTACATTGTGTACATTGTTTTATACGAAGACGCTAGTTGTAAGGACATACTACAGAAATAAAACAAAATAAGACATTTTATAAACGTCTACGCTACATCGGAGGGTAGATTTTAAATAAGTCTTTTATTTTATAAAGTGTGCACCAAACGTTTTTTTAAATGCTTGTTATCAGGTGCGATGAAGATCAAACCTTTGGTTATCATACTTCATAAAACATTAAAGGAATCACAATAAAAAACAAACCAGCAAACAGAACAGCCCAAAATGCAGGTGTTGCTCCAACGATGTCATAGAGACAGGGATTCAAATTCTGCAGAGGAAGGAACAAAATTTGCGACAACAAACGTGCAGAACTAACGATATCTTTGGCTTTAAGACGAGTTGATATGATTTGCAGTAATCCCTCCCCTGTCCACCCCGTGCCGGGTTTTGACAAAGTCGTCTGTAGTTTACTTGTCACCCTTTTAGACGTACTTGTATATGGTAAAGGATATTTATATGACTGCATGGTAAGTTTTACAATTCTTTACGTCATATGTTAAACATCAACCTGCAAGGTATTTCATCCACATGCCACAATACAGTATGTACTGTTCAATACCCTAGACAATGTCGACGGCGAAAGGCAAAACACGATTAACGAAATCTATATTTATATAGCTATTTGTCTATAAGGTGTATGGCACAGTGTAGATGGTGTTGTCACAATATCACAGAACCATGAGTTGAAACCCTACGAAAAGAAGAACAAAATTGTCCTAACTCAAATTTGAACATCTTAATTTGTTGGGCTAATTTAGAAACGAAGTATTATATAATGTGTTGTGTTGTCACTTAATTACCATGGTTGCTAAGTTTATGTCGAGATAACATGATGAAGGAAAGGCGATTGTTATTCTGTTTTCTGGATTTTTCTCATGAGAGTACAACTTAATATTCCAAATTATGGAAATGATGGGCTGTTACGCTTGATGTTCATTATTCTGTAGTACCCTGTGGCAATTATGGCTTCATTTACCATTCAAAATTTAATCTTAAACAAATTTGTGAAACTGGAAAGTTTTAAGGCTCCTGTGGACCGAGAAATATAAAATCTAATGCAGTTTGCGATTATAGAAAATAAAACGATTACCGAAATCTTGATGTGCACTTTTTCGTTGCAATAAAAGGAATAAAGATAAACTAATTTTGAAAAGTTTTCAAATGTTCCCTTTGTTAATTTTTTGTTTTGTACTGTATTGATGCCAATTTCAGTTCTGTAAACAATAGGTAACAAGTGTAACTTTGTGGTAAGTATTCATAAAAATGGGTCCTTTTTATTTAACCATCTTCATCAGAGATGAAAAATGAATCTATAAAACTGATAAAAATGAATTTCATGAAAACGAAATACTTTTTCTGTTATGTATGCAGTTCTAAACGTGGTACGATGATCATATTTGACAATAAGTTATTATTAACCTTTGTTCAATAAAGCATTCATATATTGTAATATATGATAAATTTATGAGGCATTTATATACATGTTAATTTCTAGGTTTATAATAGTAGTCAATCACAGTAAACACAAAATGCATGTTTATAACAAATTTTTAAGTTGAAGCAATAATCTTTGGTAAGGCATTGTACCAGTAGATAGGTAGATGTGACTGATGCAATCTTAAAACGTTACTTAATTAATGAATCACACGACTAGGTACATTGTAAATTTCTGACCCGTGTACATGGCCGAATGGAAAGTATGTCATAAGTAAAAGAATTTTTCTTAGTTATAGGGATGGACAAGCTGTTCAGGTAAAATAAATTGTCTCTTTACAAAATGTAAAGCAGGACGTACTGACAGAAAGTATAAACAAGTAACTAAAATTGTTGAAATGGCCGAATGTCATTTATTGTTTACTATATTTAGCAGTATATAGTTTATTTTCAATGCACACAGCATGATTTTATCTTTTCCTTGACGGAAATTACTAACAGTTATGTTTAAAATTTATCACGTTTATGTAACTGTTTAATTGCCGTTGGGTTTCTTTTCATTCATTATTAACGGTAGCGTTAGCCTGTTATCGGAAAGTAGCTATTGTATCCATCTCATTGACGTATAACCAAAATCTCATATTGATTGTGAATGACTTTTACAATGTACATTTAAATCAATCTACACCCCAGTTCTATTGTTATACTTCATAGTTTCTATTTCTGAAACAAGTGTAAATTGAATAGATCTATTGTAACGAAGAACAATGGATTTTGACCAGAGTTTCCCTGGGTCAATTTTCTTTTCGCCACCTCTTTCGCCAAAACAATATATTTTTCGCCAACGAACAAAAACATATTTTTCGTTTAAAATTTCCTTCTCTAACAAAAAAATTAGTTTGCCACATTGCTACTAGTATATGAAAATAAGAAGATGTTTTATGATTGCCAATGGGACAACTCTTCACAAGACACCAAATGACATAGAAGTTACCAAACTATAGGTCACCGTACAGCCTTCAACAATGAGCAAAACCCATAATACATAGTCAGCTATAAAAGGCCCTGAAATGACAAGTGTGAAACAATTCAAACGAGAAAACTAACTATGTCTTTTATAATTCTAAATATATATTTTTAATCTCATTGTCATAAATCAACACTCAATAATAACAAACATTTAGTTTTAAAAGATACTGTAAAATGGCAATATAGAATAAAATCATGAAATCATCATGTTGACTTGAAATGACTTCTGTAAGGGAGCATGGGATTCATCTGTAATAGTTTATAAGATACTTCCGTCTAGTTGAAGGAAAAATCAGAGATTTTTCTTACTTTTGAATATTTTTCTTAACAATAGATTTCTTTTCCGGACCATCATTAAAAAGTTTGGACGTAAAATTATGCCTCAAACACATGCGTTGCTAAAACGATTGTAAATTACCAATTTCAAAAGAATTATTACTCTCAAAAGTTATAAGATAAAACTTAAAGTCAGAGATTTTCGTACTTTTGAACATTTTTGTCATAACAACAGATTTTTCCAGACCATCGTTAAAAGAAAAGAGGAGACGTAAAATGTGCGTTGCTAAAAGGATTGTAAAGTACCCACTTCAAAACAATTATTTCAATCAAAGTTGTAAAATATCCTTTAAGTGACATGTGAAGCCATTTAACCACATCATTTCACGAAACAATACAATCAACACATTTATTAATTATAATCCTTTGTTGTCGATGGCTATAAAATGCAATCAGATGATTATTGTTGTAACGAGTTCAAGGTGAATTCCCAGTATTGTCTGATCAGGGAAAAAGTCCAAGAAACACGAAAAAAAGTAAACAAGATGGACGCAGTCAAACAGTTATATTTCTTTCGCCAAATTCTTTCGCCAATAACGAAATTTAATCGCCACAATTTTTATTTTTTCGCAAAATGCGAAAATGGCGACCGTCAGCGGAAACCCTGATTTTGACCACAGGGTGTGACAAGCGGGTTTCTGGAAACCCCTGCTTCTACATCCCGAAAACACAGTCCATTGTTATTCATACCAATAGAAATTGATTTTTTTGAAATAGCATGAACAAAAGAACAAAAGAAATTACTAATATTGTTCACTACAAGTTGTTTCAAGATATTAAAAAAAGAAAAAAATTTAGGAAATTCAATTTAAATTTCCTAAAATGTGTTTTTAAATTGTTTCGCTATTTGAAATTCAAATAGCGAAACAAGTATTAAGCATCTATTTTGAATAAAAAAAAAATCCTTTAAAGACTCCTTTGCTTGAAGGTAAAACTTTTGATCCCCAGGGGCGAATTCAGCCACTTTTAAAGGGGGATCCCAACCCAGGATGAAAAAGGGGTTCCTACCATGTGTTTCCATTCAAATGCATTGATCGTCACAAAAAAGGTGGGTTCCAACCCCGGACCCCCCTTTAGATCCGCCACTGATCCCGGTCATATGTCTCTATACTTAAGCATTGGTCTTTGAAAAAACGGAGCTTCTAACTCCCGGACCTCCACCCTGGATTGCCCCACAAAAGGGAGTTCCTAAATATTCAATCTGTATTTTTGTATGTTGAGCGTGTCCGGTCCTCAGATTTCTAATCCACACACACACCTATCCTCAGTATGTCCGAATACGAATGTTTGTTTATACTTGATAATAGAGGGGAAGGGTTATAAAACCGTTACATAAAAATACATTTCTGATTACCTTCATTAAACTGATACAGGTAAGTACTTTCGGTTATTATATTGCCATTATCCTTAGTCTCTTCTACCAAATCCAAAATGTCGTCCGTCTTACACCCGCCCATATTGACAATTGCATACAAGGAGCATGAGGTATTTTTTTTTTTTTTGTAATGAAAATGCACGAAACGGTCAACCTTGACCTGCTTATCCATATTAGCACAAGGATTTAACTGGAATATGCAAAACAGCATCCTTGACATTTGTAAAATCTTACTACGAAAATAGCCAAAGTAAGGTTATAAGTGGGGTTTCATGTAAAAAAAATCTTATAAAACATGGTTTGATATTGTAAATAAATAAGCTATCCATTCGTTTTCATTTAGTAATCAAGGTTAAGAAATGTAGGGTTTAGCATGGGGTGTAAGTTAGTTATACACTCGGGGTACGGCATGTCTGGACAAGCCTCCGGCCGTCGGGGTTTCTTATCCAGACACACCTATCCTCGGTGTATAACTATTACTGAAATACTTTCCACACATAAAGATCAGTTTTTGAAAAGTGTATTTTACAACTTTTAAACCCAATCAATAGATATGTATATCTAGTGTTTTGCGTCAATTATTTTTCTTTAAATGGTTAAATTTGTTTACCCATGAGGGATTGAAATATTTCGGAAGATGAAAGTTAGATATGTTTTATCCATTATGAATGAATATTCGAGTCTTTTCTAAAATCATGTACGTGTATGTAGGTGTTAACATGGTCATATTTGCCACCAGTGTATTATTTACCACAATGTAATGAACAATTTAAGTATATAAAATCCGTGACCCGTGTAAACTCATCGAACCTTTGAACGAACTTATTAGTTAAGGTTATCTTACCAATGTTGTAATTAGATCTTTGAATAATAAAAGTTTACATTGGCACAAATATCGATTTTGTCATCAGCAAATTAAAACATAACTAAATGTGTATTCTTTTCAAACGGGATGTATAAAGACACATCCACGTTCATTTTTTCTATAAAGAGGTTAACTCCTAACTATCCTACTGCCTGTAGATACATTTATTTTGGCATTGCACAAGACATGTCTTCTTTGACTGTCCATGACGTTAAAATACTAAATCCCTGGGATGTGTTTTAGTTCATTTTAGTCACTGATGCATGATTTTTATTATTAATTGTTTTTGGCTTTTAACTAGCTGTCAGTAACTGCGAGTACTATCAACTCGTACTTTCTTGTTAATTTGACCTGTTGATACTATTCGTAATGCTTTTGTTATTTAATGTTTACTTATTCAGGGTTATATCTCGTCTATATACAAGCTTTGATAAGTGTTTGGTATGACTATAAATTTTCACTTCTTCGTACTGTGAACAACAAAATTATTTCCGTTCTCCATTTAAACTGTATACCTTACAACAAAATTATTTCATTTACCTGTGTATATTATTGTCTTTGGCGGCTTTTTGTTCAAGGTTGTTGTTGTTTTTTGAAATTGTTTAACATCTCAGAGCGGTATACTAATCTTGCCTTATTTATTTACCCTTATTTTATTGATTTTTTTTATTGAGTTAAGCCATTTCAATTGATATTTTATAGTGTGTCTTTCTATGTTGTGATGTTACACTATTGTTTCAGATAAGGGTGAAGGTTGGTACCTATTAAAACGTTTAAACCCGCTGCATTTGTTTGCACCTGTCCTAAGTCAGGAATCTGATGTTCAGTAGTTGTCGTTTGTTGATGTGGTTCATAAGTGTTTCTCGTTTCTCGTTTTTTATATAGATTAGACCGTTGGTTTTCCCGTTTGAATGGTTTTACACTAGTTATTTTGGGGCCCTTTATAGCTTGCTGTTTGGTGTGAGCCAAGGCTCCGTGTTGAAGACCCTACTTTGATCTATTATGGTTTACTTTTACAAATTGTGACTTGGATGGAGTGTTGTCTCATTGGCACTCATACCACATCTTCATATATCTATATAAAGATGTTCATGTTTTCTGGTCCTAATCTGTTATTTTTTTTTTTTTTTTTTTCTGATATTGTATCTATAATTTTAATACACAAACGCTTATTTTAAGAAATACTATAGAAAGAGAAACTGACACTTACTTTGAGCTAAGGCACTACATTGTAAGTTGTTTGTATTTAAATTTTATTAAGTGTGCACTACACGCGTTTGTGAAATGCCTATCATCAAGTAAGCTGACGATTAAACGTTTTGGGTAAAAACATTAAAGAGTATTACCGGAAAAAGTCTCGTCAAACAGAACAGCCAAAATTATGTTCGGTCAAATTAAGAAAAATAATGGATACATAGATCAGAGCCTAACACAGTGCATGCGTTGTCCGCACGATTTCACATAAACCTTTGTACCAATTTTGCGATGGGAAGAACAGAAATGTTCTACTACAAATGTGCAGATCTCACAGTAATTTTATTGGATTTGAGACGAACAATATATAATTTAATGTTATAGTCCCCTCAACCCCACATGATTATATGATGAAGAACGTCTGTGATTAAGACGGTTATGATAAAATAATGTTGATTTGACGGCACGGTAAATATTGTCATCCTTTATGACAGCTACAAAACAGCTGATTTGCAAGGTTTGCATCTACATGGCATGATGTCACATTAGAGCATGTACTGTTCACTACCCTATATACTGCCGTCGGGGAAAGGCATTACTCGATTAACAAAACCTATATTTGTTTAGCATATTTGACACAATGCAGGTCGTGATGTCACAATATCACAGAACCTTGGGCTCAAATTCCGCGAAGAAAAATCAAATTTGCATATTATACATTGTTGGACTCAATTAGAAACGAAGTTTTATATAATTTGTTGCTATGTTGTCCCTGTATTACCATGGTTACCAAATATTTTATGAAGATTACATGATTGGAAAAAATGATTTTGATTCTAATTTCAGTTTTTCGGGAGGGTACATATTAATATTGAACTTCATGGGATTGGTTGGCGGATATGCTTGAAATTCAAACAAACCGTTGTACCATTTTGCAAACATGACTGTGTTTACATCTCAAAATTTAAGCTCGTACAAATTATAGCAACTGAAATGTTTTGAGGCTTCATTAGACCGAGAAATATTACAGCTAATGGAGTTTATGGTTAAAATAAATTAAAACGTACTTTGATTCTAACATGAATTATTTGTCGATGCAATAAGAAGGATATAATTCAACTAATTCGGGAAAAGTCTTCGGTATGTTCCCTATGATAACGTTTGTGCTGTGTTGTATTGATTTCAATTTCAGCTCTTTGAAAAAAAAAAAGATTCAGATAGTGTCACTCACTGAGTGGAATGTATGGTTAAAAATCAGACGGGTTCTAGTGTATTTGAATATCTTCATCATAGATGAAAAAGTGGTCTAAAAACCAAAATAAAATTGAATTTTATGAAAGACAAAATGCATTTTACTGTTATGTACATGTATGCAGGTCTAAATAAAGGCAACAGTAGTATACTGCTGTTCAATAGTCATAAACGCTTTAGGTGTTAACATGGTCATATTTGCCACCAGTGTATTATAAACCACAATGTAATAAACAATTTAAATACATAAAATCATTTGATACTTGTTTATAACAGATAAAGTTATTATCATTTATGAAAAATGTAGTGTGTATTGGAATGATATTGCCTTTAAACTGTGACCTTTGATTTATTAATTATCGAAAACAACAAAAATATTGTGCCACAAAAATATGACTGTGCACATCGTAAATTTTCTAACCCGTACACATGGTTGAATGGGAATATTTTCATATCAAAAGAGAAGATTTTTATTCATCGGGATGGACAAATCATTCAGTTAAACTAAATGTTCCCATAATTAAATATAAAACATGACGTGTTAACAGCAGGTAGAAACAAGTAACATGGTGTTCTACATCTAAATTACAAAAAACAAAGGTATTGATTTCGTTCTATATTTAGCAATGTGAAATTTAAAGAGAAATTTATGTCTGATTTGTGAAATTTTAATCAGGTGTTATTGTTTGTCTAGAAGGTATTTTATGATAGTAATCATAGGGTCACATATATTTAATATAAAGACTTTAGTATTGGGCTATAAAATACTTGATCTCATCGTTGTTATTCAAAGCAAAATAATTATCTAAGATACCTGGGACGATCTCATTTCATAAAGGATCTTTAATAGTTATACACTGAGGGATAGGTGTGTTTGATAAGAAACCCAGACGGCCGGAGGCAGGAGGGTTTCTTATCCAGACACGCCGTATCCCGAAGTGTATAACTAACTTACACCCGATGCTAAACCCTGTATTTGTTTACAGTGAATATTAAATGAAAAAAGAACGGATAGCACTTTTATTGACAATATCAAACCATGATTAATATAATAAGTTTTTTTTTTAAATGAAAACCCACTAGTAACCTTATTCTGACGATCTTCATTCAAACTTTGACAAGTGAGTAGATTTTACAAATGTCAAAGTTGCCGTTTTGCATATTCCCGTTAAATCCATGTGCTTATATGGATCATCAGCAGGTCAAGGTTGGCCGTATCGTGCATTCTCGTATGCAGTTGTCAATATGGACGGGTATAAGACTGACGACATTTTGAGTCATTCGTTGGATTTGGTAGAAGAGACTATAGATAACGCAATATTAATAACCCAAAGTACTTACATATATCAGTTTAATGAAGGTAATCATAAATGTATTTTACATGTTACAGTTTTATCAAAAGCCCCCGCCCACCTTTCTCAACATTAATTATAAACATTCATATTCGAACATACTGAGGGATAGGTGTGTCTGGATTAGAAACCCGACCAAGAGGATGGGTTCCGGGGTTGGAACGCCTTTTTAACGATCAATGCTTTAGAATGGGGACATATGGCTGGAACCCCCTTTTATCCTGGGTTGGCATCCCTTTTAAAAATGGCTGGATCCGCCCCTGGGTGCCATCATTAGTCTTCAACAATCCAAACATTAATATTTATTTTATGATTAAAACTTAGTCCAAATGAAAACTATATGTTTTGAATGTATAATTCAAATAAAAGTTCTTTACATATATGTTCTTTAAGACATTGCCATATGGGATTAAAATTGTAGCTTCAAGCAAAGGAGTATTTAAATGATTTTTTTTTATTCAAAATAGATGCTAAATATTTTTTTCGCTATTGGAATTTCCTGAAATATGTTTTTTTAATATGTCTTGAAACAACTTGTAGTGAACACTATTCGTAATCTCTTATGTTCATGCTATTAAAAAAAATTTCTATTGTTATGAATAACAATGGACAGTGTTTTCGGGATGTATAGAAGCAGGGTTTCCAGAAATCCCGCTCGTCACACTCTGTGGTCAAAATCCATTGTTATTCGTAACAATAGATTTATCCAATTTACACTTGTTTCAGAAATAGAAACTATGAAGTATAACAATAGAACTGGGGTGTAACTTTTGTTTTCTAATTGTACCTCGAACTTATTAACCCGGTGTAGGTCTTCAAGTTGAGGTTCAATTTACTAAAAGTTAATCGGGCATGACTAATTAGACACGCCCTCTTAGAATCAGGGGGTCCAAAATAGGATCGGGGAAAACAGCCAGCGAAATACCATAATTTACAATATCAGAGAATCAAAGTGCTTTTGGTTGATTTTATATCTCCGGTCAATAATCAAACGGTATTTGAGTGGAAATTCAAACCTGTCCGAAACCGAAATGTTGGCTGCGATAGGAATTTATTTACAAAATAAGTTCATATCGCATTTACTTATAGTGGCCGTTATTAATTGTAAATTCATGTGGTTTTGTTTTTGGCATTCGTGTACCGTGGAGAAAAAAAGGGGCAGGGGGCCGGGGGGTAGGTGCTAATAGCTTAACTTACGATTTTGATCATGGTTCATCTTGATTCTATTACGGTATACGTTTAACCTCTAGCCAACGCTCTATCTCATTAAAGTGTCGCTCTAAAATTGTTATCATTTGATTTAGGTTGATCCACTTTGAATCTCGTCGTGAATATGCATGACATATTTGCCACTGGACATCAAGGGAGGAATTGTTAAATCAGCACCATTTAGTGATGTATCATCATTAATCTTCAGTTGATACTAATCTCAAGCAGTTTTCCAATTTTATATATTTGATTTTATTCATATTTGATTTTTAAGCGTAAATTTTAGCATTTCTTTCGTCATTTTTCTCTTTGCATTTAATCTTTTTAACATTAAATAACGTAGTCCACATCAGGGGTTACATTGTATCCTATCCTATGAGGAAGATAGTAGAACAGAACAATATCTTCATTTAGTGGCAATAACTCATATTGTGATAATGTGTATTTCTCATATTTTATAATACATTTATAAAATATGCTTTATTACTTATGAATATTTGATATTTGAATAAAATTATATTTTAAAGTTATTTAATTGATACAGTTCTCTTTTGTTTAAAAAGAATATATTTTATTCATCTACTTGACAAAATATTGATTTTGTCTTCAGGCTATGATTGATCTTTATAGTACATGTATTGTTATATTTAACTATACATTGGATTTAGGAATTTTCCAGAGGTGTTATGGTCAAGTGAGTTGTGAGTAGTTTAAGGTGTGTCTTGTTTGAGTCTTTCTATTGGTTGGATATTTCTAGATTCCTTTGTTTTGTGGTTGGATATAGTTTTCCCGCCTAAATCTATATTGTGACCAGTGGGTTCTTTGTCTTCATATAGTTAAGACATATTTTCTATTCATAGAGTTTGAGAATATTGCAGATTCTATATTCTTGTGACAGATATATATTTATAAGATATTATTTACTACTGAATAAGAATATAGTCACTGATACATATTACCAGTATAAAACCTGGTCCCATAGACAGGGTTGTTGTTTATACTGTCGTAATAAAAGTATTGACATAATCTAGTCTGCTCTACCGCCCACTGTACCCTATTACAAATTGGCGCCCAACGTAAATGGTATGATGCAAACTGTAGACCAGTGATTTTGAGGCAAAATCATTTAGAGGCCAGAGGTGAGACTGTGAGTTCGGAATTTCGTCGACTATAGTATTTTCTACAGTGCACAAAGTTGGAATTTACCTGTGTCTATTTATAGAATTGACAATCCGTAATTTGACCTTATGGAACTTCCGGAACAGAAACAACGTGGAATGAAAACAGACAATTTATCAACAAACTTTGGTTAATAATTGGTAAACTTTTACACTTATTATAGTATTAACTGTTTATATTATTTGTAGATATTGTGTGCCAGTGTCACGAGTAACTTATTCGTGCATATTTATGTGTGTTTTGTAATTTACTTGTACTTTTGTGACTGGAAAATATTGTCCATTTTTGTATGTGTGTATTTTCAGTCTCTATATTGTGTGATATTTGGTTAACAGTTTTATTTGGAATTTTTGTGTATATGTATACTTCATATAGTGTCTAGGTAAAGTTGCTTAGACTTTAATATATTGTTTGTGATTGACACACATATAGTACGAAGATAGATGTGAGATAGTCCTTACCCCCTGGCCCGTCCCCCCTCATAGTTCACTTCCGGGTCATTATATAGGTCATTCAGGTCATAAGTTAGGACTTTATTGTACTTTGTTGTTTTCATTTCTGGTTTACACAGTGACTTTAGCATATATTTGATTGATATTTTAATTACTATACTAGTTTTGAGTTTAGTTTTACATTGATACAGAGTTTCTCAGGTTGACCCATTGTATTAAAGTACTTTGTTACACTTAGTTATTTTTATATAACATGTGTATTGTGATCCCTTGAAGGACTTCTACTATTGTTTGATATTTATTACTATCCTTGATATTTACATACATATTTATATATAGCATTCATGTACATATATGTGACTTTTACTTTAGCGTGCGTTATTTTGTCGTGCGATTTTGTGTCATAACTTTTCGTGCGCATAGTTTTGTCAACATTAGATGTCTGTCAACAAATTATTTAAATACATAAGAAGACCGTTGAAACATCCCCTATTTAAAACTTTATACTTAAAGCCTGTCATACTTGCTGACAGCAAAGGATCATACTTGCAATCAGAGATTGTTACTCAATACGAAAGAGAAATCAAATGGTATTTTAAGAAAGGAGCGTCAATAAAGGAAGCAAGAATCTTTCTTCAACAAAACATACAATCAATTATACAGGAATTTGGAGACATATCTTTATATGTATGGCTTGGAACATGCAATTTAACCTCTAAATCTATTAAAGGACGCATAGCCATTACTACATTTAACCGCAACCAAGTCATTGAAAACATTTTGCAAGAAGTTGAACTTATTATTGAACTTTTCAACAAATATCCGAAAAGTAAACTCACATTTTTGGAGACTCCTCTATACTCCATTGTTGAATGGAACAGGAATAAGAGACACCCTGATATTACTGAATTTTATGAACAAGATATTGAACTAGAGGAGCAAATAGTTCAACTTAATAAACAAATTAAGCTGATAAACAACCGTATTGGCAGCTATTCGCCAAAATTTTCATCAGATTTAGCTTGCAATACAAAATACAAAAAAGGATTGTGTCATAACAAGTTAACAAAACGTCATCATCATAATTTTAATTTATACAAGGACGGTATACACCCAAAGAAGTTATTAGCAGTAACTTGGCTCAAAAAGATTACTGAGCAGATACTAAAGGATTGTTGGCATTAGACAGACAAAGTTATATTGCGTTAAAACTGTATAGTAGTCAGTTTGGGTTTCGCCAAGCTAAACTACATCCGCAACTACAGTATAGTTAGTAGTCAGTTTGGGTTTCGCCAAGCTAAACTACATCGCATCACAATTTATGCATCTAGTTATAATATATATGAGACTGCCTGATATTTGAAACATTTCTACTATTTTGAAACTTTGTTTTTGTGTTGTGGAGATCTTTGTACATTACGACTAATAACATCAGCCATATATAAAAGGGAGATAATTTGAAAATAATAATAATAAAAGGTTGAAAACAAATCAAAAAAAAAAAAAAAAAAAAAAAAATTAAAGGGAGATAATTTGTCCTTATCAACTTAATTTTTTTTCTACATAACATGGCTAGTCCATTAGAGAACTCCAAGGAGGATAAACTTCAAAAAGAGGAAGAGTTAACACTGGAAGAAAGAGCTGTGTTATTAAGTGCATTTGATAAACTTGGTGCTAAGCCAAAAACTACCTCCACCACTGGACTTAAGATATGGTTGGCACAAATGGCTGAAGCAAGTAAGCAAGTGGAGGAACTCAAGAAAGCTGAAACAACTAAGCAGGCTGACACCACTAAGCAACCTGAAATAAAACCAAATATTGAAATATTAAATAAATTAGGAACTACTCAATCTATACCAGTAACTACTACAAATGTAACATCTTCAGTTACATCTAATCCAGCTGTAATGTCATCTGGAAATGTTCAAACACTAACATCCTTACCGAATTATACACCAAGAATATCAACATTCTTTGGTGAACCGGGAAAAGGAGAAGCTACATATGATTTATGGCGTTATGAAGTGGATTCTTTGCGAAAATCAACCTTTGCACCACACATTGTTGATTTATTAATAAGGCGTTCTTTGCGAGGTGAAGCTGAAAAAGTAGCTATGCGATTAGGTCCAGAGGCTTCATTAGATCAACTTTTGAATAAACTTGAAGTAAATTATGGATTGTCTATACAACATGACAAATTAATGGAGGAGTTTTATAGTGCTAAACAAAAGCCAAATGAAGATATTACGGCTTGGGCTAACCGATTAGAAGATCTTTTATATAAAGCAAGTAAACAGAAACTAGTAAGGCCTGAAGACATTAATGATAAGCTATGTTCTATGTTTTGGAGTGGTTTAGATCCAAAACTCCGTGAAACTTCAGGACATCTTCATTTCATGATCAAAGATTTTGATAAACTTAAGTTAGCCATGCGTGAACAAGAAGTTGATTTTAAAAAGGAAGCTAGACCTCAACCAGCCAAAATGATGACACAAACTGGAACTGATGATAACACCCAGTCAGAATTTACTTCAATGCTACATCAATTAATTGCTGATGTAAAAGATCTTAAAGAGAGAGACACACAATACAGCAACAAATACCAAAACAACAATAGAGGTGGTTCAAATTTCAGGAATAGCAATACTAATTATAGAGGAAATAGATCAAACTATCATAATCAAGGTAATAGATCAAATTATCAGAACCAAGGACAAAGATCAAACTATCAAAATCAAGGACAAGGAGCAAATTACCAAAACTCATCATATGGAAATAATGTATCAAGTCAAAGCAGGAGGGAATTTACACAAGATGGCATACCTGTATGTTGGAGATGTGGACAGGAAGGTCACAAAGCATATGGATGCTTTGTTAGATTAGATAACAATAGAAAGGCAGGTTTAAACTCCAACAGGTCGGCATTGAGGGGCAAATAGTCGACCATAGACCACAACGTCCCAACCGATATAGTAGTACTTTGGTGGGATCTGCCAATGAGACAGATATTATTGTAGGAGGTATCCATACTCAAGGATTATTAGATACAGGATCAACTGTTTCTACCATTTCTAAAAAGTTTTATCTAGAGAATTTGTCAGATATACAACTACAATCTATTCAAGAAGCACTTAGTATAGAATGTGCTGATGGTAATCAGTTACCTTATGAAGGATATATAGAGGTAGATCTTAACATACTAAGTAAGAAAGGAAAGACTAATACAGACACTACTTTATCCAATGGTATATTTCTTATTGTACCAGATAGTAAGTATAATTTAGTAGTACCAGTATTAGTAGGAACTAATATATTGGCGTCTTACATTGATCAGTTGGAGCATACTTATGGTGACAAATATTTACAAAGTGCACAGCTTTATACACCAGTGTACATGGCTTTACGCTGTCTTAACCTTAGAGAGAAACAACTTAAGAAGCAAAACCACAGATTGGCCATTATAAAATCAGCCGAGACAAAACGTATTCTGATTGAACCAAATACTGAAGTTAGAATAAGAGGATATCTGGATAAGCAACTACCATACCACCCAGTTTGCTGCCTGGTCCAGTCAACAAAGGGTTCTTTAATCCCAGATGATATTGACATTACACCAACTATAGTGCCATACACATATGGACAAACCAAAAAGGCTGATGTTCACTTATCCAATATCTCAACCAGAACTGTGACTATATCACCAAATGCAATTTTATGTGAGTTACATCCAGTCACTATAGAGAATTTAACCAGATTTGAGGAAGAAGAAAAGGTTGATACTGAAATGTCTAAGCTCATTACAGAAGAGGGAGTAACTATATGTACTGATGATTTAACACCTGAGGAAATACAACAGGGAAAGAATTTAATAGGTAAGTATGTTGACATCATGTCCAAGGATGATTTGGATATAGGAACAACTAAGATAGTAAAGCACAGAATAGAATTAGTAGATGAGAGACCTTTTAAACAGAAACACCGGCGTATTCCACCTGCCATGTATGAGGAAGTAAGAAATCATATACATCAGTTGTTAGCTAGTGGTGTAATAAGGCAATCATTTTCTCCATGGGCTTCGAATATTGTACTTTGTCGTAAGAAGGATGGGAAATTAAGAATGTGTGGACTACCGTCAATTAAATGAGAGAACTATAAAAGATTCCCATGCGATTCCGAGAATTGAGGAAATTCTAGAGGCCTTAGCTGGAAATAAATACTTCACCGTTATAGACATGAAGTCTGGTTACCATAATGTGGAGATAGAAGAACAACATAAAGAGCGAACAGCTTTCACATTGGGACCTTTAGGCTTTTATGAATACAATAAAATGCCATTTGGCCTTGCTAATAGTCCTGCCACATATCAGCGCCTTATGGAGACCATACTGATGGATTTGAATTTGAAAATCTGTTTTGTATACTTAGATGATGTCATTATATTTTCAGACACATACCAAGAGCATCTAAATAGAATAGACCTTGTATTCCAAAGACTTCGAGATGCTGGCCTGAAATTAGCTCCAAAGAAATGTTCATTTTTTATGCGGCGTGTGAAGTATGTTGGACATGTCGTTTCAAAAGATGGAATAGAACCAGACCCTGACAAAATTGAAAAGGTTCGTTCTTGGCCTAAACCAACTTCACCGGAAGAAATAAGAAAATTTCTTGGATTTGTAGGATACTACAGGCGTTTCATTAAGGATTTTTCAAAAATAGCCCGTCCACTGACAAATTTAATGCCTGCACCTAATAAGAAGAAACATAATAAAAGAAACAAGGATAAAAACAATAAAATATCTTGGAATTGGACCAATGAGCAAAATAATGCATATGAAAGATTAAAACAGTGTCTCATGAAACCACCAATTTTAGGCTATCCGGATTTTACCAAACCTTTTGAATTACATATTGATGCGTCATCACATGGATTAGGGGCCGTTTTATATCAGGATCAGGATAATCAAAAACGGGTTATAGCATATGCAAGCAGGAGTTTAACCAAATCTGAAAAACATTACCCTGCCCATCGATTGGAATTTTTGGCATTGAAATGGTCTATTACAGAAAAATTCAGTGATTATTTAAAACTACACAGATTTCTAGTTCTTACAGACAACAATCCATTAACATATGTACTAACATCTGCTAAATTAGATGCAACAACTCAACGATGGATTGCTGCTTTATCATCATATGATTTTGAGATAAAATATAGATCTGGAATAAATAATGCGGATGCTGATGCAATGTCTCGGTTACCAGAATTGTTACAAAAAGGGACGTCATGTACTAAAATTTCATCCGAATCTATAGAAGCGATATGCAATGCCATTCCTCCTATTCCAGCTATTGAAACTGTGTCATGTTCATTAGATACTTTGAACAATTTAAATACCGAACCTTCAACTATACAGCAATTGAATGTTCCGTATATACAAAATCATGACAGGATACTGAGTTTTTGGATTGATAAGGTACAAACAGGTAGTAAACCACTAAAAGATCATATACCAAATACAGCTGAACATAGAGCTATACTGAACAACTTTGATAAGTTAGAAATAATAAACAACTGCCTTTATAGATCCACCACTGATACTGTATCTGGAGAAACCAGAAAACAGTTGTTAATACCAACAACCTATAGAAAATTTATACTTCAGAAGACACACAATGAAATGGGTCATCAAGGAAGAGACCGTACCATATCATTACTCCGTGATCGCTTTTACTGGCACGGTATGACAAAAGATGTAGAAAGCTGGATATCAAATTGTGACAGATGTCTTAGAAGGAAAACATCAACAAAACAGAGAGCTCCTATGGTAAGTATAGAGACATCTCAACCACTTGAGCTAGTATGTATGGATTTTCTAGGACTTGAAACATCAAAAGGAGGTCAACAGTATATTTTAGTGATAACCGATCATTTCACTAAATATGCAATAGCAGTACCAACTAAGAACACCACAGCACGTACCACTGCTGAAGCCTTCATGAACAACTTTGTAGTCCATTATGGATTTCCCAAGACAATCCACAGTGATCAAGGTGCCAACTTTGAAGGTAAATTAATTAAGGAACTGTGTGAATTAGCTGGTATGCAGAAATCTAGAACAACTCCATATCACCCACAAGGAAATGGTGTTTGTGAAAGATTCAACAGAACTTTACTAAATATGCTAGGGACACTTAATCCAAATCAAAAGCATGATTGGAAATCACATGTTGCAACTATGGTGCATGCGTACAATTGCACAAGACATGATACAACAGGAATGTCACCATATTATCTTCTATTTGGTAGAGAACCACAAATACCGGTAGACATTATATTTGATTTGGACAAATCAGAGAAAATTATGAACACCAAATATATAAAAGCTTTAAAAGAAAGAATGGAATCAGCATACAAACTTGCAATAGCATCATCAAGGAAACAACAAACACAACAAAACTACATTATGATTTAAAATCAAGAAATGCTATTTTAGATATTGGAGATAAAGTACTAGTTAAAATTGTTGCTTGGGATGGAAAACATAAATTATCTGATAAATGGGAGGAAGATGCATACATAATTATAGGACAACCAAATTCAGGAATTCCAGTTTTCGAAATTAAGAAAGAAAATGGTACTGGTCGGAAACGGACATTACATAGAAATTTGCTGCTCCCAATAGGACACCTTTCTGAACAGTCAAATACTGATCAAGGGCAAATTACCCTTGATTATAAAGAAGAGGACGATAATGATTCATTGATATTTGATCAAGTAGAGTACAATGTGAATGATACAGCAGATGTATCAATTAATGATCCATTGCCTACACAGGATAATGGAAGTGTGGTAGCAGGGGACGCCTTGCATCCTGGTGATCAAAGTGAAGATGATGAACAGGAACATTCTGTTAGTTTAGAGTCAGAAGTTGAAAGTGGTCAGGAATCAACAATTATTGTTGATGATGATATTGAGCATTCAATTCAGATATTAATCAGGGCTCTGAGACAAATGATATAGTTGTTAATAATCAAGAAGACATTGCTCCTACACCAGCTCCAAGGAGATCAAAGAGAACAACTACTCAGCCAAACTGGATGAAGTCTGGTGAATTTATCATGGTTCAACAGTCCAATTGGTTAGCAAAAGCTGAATTTCTTAAAGGATTAGCAATGTCTGGAATGTTTCCTTCTGCAGAAAAGGATATTGGGAGAGCACTTGTGAAAATAGTGACTGAGAATACATGAACTCTGTGAATTATTTTATCTTTGTGAATCTAATTGTACATTGTTTTATTTATTTGTTTTATTCTACTCTCTGGTATGTAAATGGTGGGGTCACCATTTCACAAGCTGGGGGAGTATGTGATAATGTGTATTTCTCATATTTTATAATACATTTATAAAATATGCTTTATTACATATGAATATTTGATATTTGAATAAAATTATATTTTAAAGTTATTTAATTGATACAGTTCTCTTTTGTTTAAAAAGAATATATTTTATTCATCTACTTGACAAAATATTGATTTTGTCTTCAGGCTATGATTGATCTTTATAGTACATGTATTGTTATATTTAACTATACATTGGATTTAGGAATTTTCCAGAGGTGTTATGGTCAAGTGAGTTGTGAGTAGTTTAAGGTGTGTCTTGTTTGAGTCTTTCTATTGGTTGGATATTTCTAGATTCCTTTGTTTTGTGGTTGGATATAGTTTTCCGCCTAAATCTATACTGTGACCAGTGGGTTCTTTGTCTTCATATAGTTAAGACATATTTTCTATTCATAGAGTTTGAGAATATTGCAGATTCTATATTCTTGTGACAGATATATATTTATAAGATATTATTTACTACTGAATAAGAATATAGTTACTGATACATATTACCAGTATAAAACCTGGTCCCATAGACAGGGTTGTTGTTTATACTGTCGTAATAAAAGTATTGACATAATCTAGTCTGCTCTACCGCCCACTGTACCCTATTACAATATATTGAAGCGTACAACGACGGCAGTCTCGTCTAGGTGACAAAATTTGCTGTTTCAAGTTTTTTTATATCTGGTATAATAGTTGTTATAAAGCAAAAATGGATAAAAAAATGTTGGCAACAGTTTATATAAGGATTCAACTTATTTTGGCCGTTTCATTTATTTTTTAGATATTGTCTTACTGATCGGTTTTGTTATTTAAATTTTTTTTCATCTACGATTGTCCTAGCAAAAGTCGCAAAAATGTGTTAAAATCAGCCATGCGAATTATTTGAAAATTTAGCTGACCTTTGTTGTTGTTTACAGATTTCAATCATTTAACTTGTGCGTAGATCGTATTTCCCCTCAAAGAGTTATTCAAATGGTTCTTTAACGTATAGATAGCGTGAAACTCTCACTACACCAGGCATCGGATATACGACATTTCTTTTCGACCGGACGAAGCTGCGTATTTATACATCCGAACAGCCAAACGGACGCACCCCTTTAGCAAGGGTATACTGTCGGACGGGAGAGGTCCAGAGATGTCAATATTTCTATACCCAAGTCAATCCTTTGGTTTTGAATAAAGGAGATAAAGGTATACATTAATGCGACAGCAACCCAATGAGACAGACAAAATCCAAATATTAAGGGTCAATATATAGTTTTTGTTATAGAAAGATGCGTATACGGAATAATAAGCTCAAAACCGTCCCATGACTAAAAATACGGAGTTAATTTAATAAAATTTATACCGTCAAAGATATCCCAACAGGCACATTTGATTTAAAATATTAAGTACCGTTACAAATATCCCAACAAGTGTTTGACTGAAAAAATATCACCGGCCGTTTTTAATTTCGATCGGTGGAAATTAAAGAAGGTGTAATATAAACCAATAGAAGAAAAACACTTCACTGTATAGTATAACGGTAAAACTAATGATGCTAATGAATGACGTTTAGCGGCAAATTAAGTGAATATTCAGGACGATAACATGTAAATATAATATGAGTATTAAAACCTGCTTTGTACTAGACCGACACGCTGAGTTAGTTTTTAACCCGTAAGATCACAAGATATCAGTTCGCAGGAAGAAAAGTCATCCTACCCAGAAACATTTCTGACTCCGAGCCAACAAGTCCATGCTCTTACTCTTAAATGCCGCTAGTTAAGCAGTGAAACAGCAAATACCAATTTTAACGTCTTTGTTTGACCCGGTCGGGATTCGAACCAACGACCTCCCGCTCTCGAGGCGAACACACTCCTACGAAACAAACCAGGAGAGCGGAAGTACAGAATATCATACCAAAACAATGTACAATAAATACAGTTTCACAGAATTCTCACAGTTACTAAAGCAAGCTAAAAGTATCTAACCCTAATTAGATGTGTTAAATGATACTGGAATTTACACGTAAAAATGGATGGCCTACCTCAAAATAGAGTTCATGGATCAACGCTCTCTGCAAATTATTTAAGGGGTATGGATGTGACCGGATGTGGTCAGCTGTTGCAAGGCTAAATTTTTGTCCTTTTTCAATATACCCTCAAATCCCAGTGGTATTCCAAGTTTCACGTCCTACCTAACTGTTGACCTCTTATTGCAACCCCTACCTGTTGTATTGAAAATTTATGTGTTCTCGTCATGAACATGCCTGAAATATTTGCCACTGGACGTAAATCAAACAACAATCAATCAACTCAATAAATTATATTATTCCATGTACATACATATAGTACAAAAGACAAGATCTATAATAAAAAATTGCATTTAAATCACTTAATAATAGTGCATTTTTGTTATGGTTTTGCAATTTACTGCATAACTTATCACTTATAAATAAAAGGTTCTTATCTACTGTTTTATTACGATTTATGATATATGATTTTGTCAGGCGATTATAAAACTAAGAAAGGTAAAAGTTTTTTTTTCAAGGTGTTTGTTTATGCTACATTTAGACGTGAAAAGGAATGACGGACGACTAAAATAAAAGTGTTTGTTTTCATATAAAACATTGTATTTCAATTTAAGAATGATGATCAACCTTGCGAAAATATCTCATCTATACACGTTTTGATCGAGCCACTCAAACCTACATAACTTGATGCTAAAGATGTTACATTTAGGCTATTTAATACGATTTTATTCATTGGAGTTTACATGCATAGTTTTATTTAAAAAAAACAAAACAAACAAAACACGATTTATTAATTAATTGGACTGAACAGACAACACTTATTATTTTGTATTCGCATGTAACGTAGTGTATGAAAATTACAGAATCAAAACCAAAATGAACATTTACCTGAATATTGTGAAGGACCTTATGCATCTAGGTCTGTTCGATTAGAAGTTGTGAAACAAGCTGTTTAAATAGCTAATTTTGGGAAGAGTTTACTCACTGTTTTCATTTGGTCTGGACAGTGGTCTTTGTATATAGAGAATGATAATCCCTTTCTTTATGGTTAAGTACGAGCGTTAGCGAGTACTTATCATGAAGTAAGGATTATCATTCTCTACAAACTTAGAATTTTGTAAAGTACTCAAGGCGCAAATGATCTCTTGATTGGTTGTATTCAAGAATTAGTTCATTGTCAGTGTAAATTGAATGTTTATAATTGATCACTGTGTATCATCACCACCGGAAATTGGGTACTAACGAAGCGGAGAGAAAGGAAAAATAAAAACAAGTCTAGAAGTCCTTTAATTTAGACCATTTCTAGCGGTTTGATGAGGGAATCGCTTCTGAAACGATTTACTGATATATAAAGCTTTAATGTTTTAAACCAACAAGTAGCAAACAAATACAAGATTTTGTGTTATATATACTCCAAAACGGTGCACTTAGTACCAGAAAATTTCGAGGCCAATCGCCTTCCGATCCACCGTTGGCAAAATACTCAACTGATTTTCATTCTTTTCCTGACAAATCTTTTGATTATAACAGTATGACTTCATATTTACTGAAATTCGTTCTCAAAAGACGTTTTCTAAAGAATATCAGTAAAATGAATCCAGCCTAGGGTATGGCAATTTGCTACTGTTCACATATTTACAGTACGGCAACTTGTTTTCAATCAGTATAACAACTTGTTAGTTTTATTATATGTTTATGCCGTCCTTTTCAAGACTTATAACATTATTTCTTGAAAATGACGGCATATACATATAATAAAACTAACAAGTTTAAATAATTTAATTATAAATCAAATATAAATATAATTCGCCTAACGGCATTGTAGATCATGGTACATGTATCATACACAACATTTTACAACGCGGTCCTATTAAACCATTAGCATCATGAACATACATATTTTCTAGATATATACAAGTGTTCTAGCTGCTCTTTGGTCGGGTTTTGTCTCTTTGACACATGCCCAATTTCCATTCTCAATTTTAATGTTATGTAAATATTTTAACCTGTTCAACATAAAAAAAAATCCCTGTGTCCATAAATAAACCCTTTTAATTGTTACTAACTATCAGTTTGATATATAGATTACATCACATCCCTTAAATATCAGAGTTTACGTCAGATATGCGATGCAATGTTATGTAGTCAATTGCCCTTAATAGCCGACTATACGGTATATGTTTTTTCATTGTTGAAGTCCGTACGGGTGCCTATAATTCCTTACAACCACTTCATTTGAACTTTGGTGGATAGTTGTCTCAATGGCAATCATACAACATCTCCTACTTTTAACTGGATAATCAGGAGGATTTTATCCGGGTTGAATATTAATTTTCCTCCTTTGCTACTCATTATTTTTCACGCGGTTTTTTCCATTTTGTAGACAATTGTTTCTGCATATTGTGTTGCAGAATTTTTATTTTCAACTCTTCCCAGGCCAACTTATTTTTTTAATCCCTCCCAAACACGAAATGAAGTTGTAGTCCCTTTCTTCTACAATCTCATGAAGGCAAGACATATCCCTGTCATGTCTGTTTCAACAGATTCAGCAATATTACTTTCAATACGGTAGAAAAAGAAAGGATCATACTAGTATAAGTGATCTATAAAGGTAATAAAATTCTTAGAGATGTCCTTTATAGATTGTTTGTATTGTATAAATTTTGACAAGTAATAATTTCCAATCAACAAATTAAGAAAATATGGTTTTGATAAAATATGTTAAAAGTGATACAACGCATTTTAAGATTTCATTATTTTCATATATTTGAAGTTTAAATGTTTATTTTAAGGTAGTTCTATAAAACCAAATCTATAGGTCTTACTAGTATTGAATTGTATCATGTCATTTGACACAATATAAAAGTTAAATTTAGAAATACATGTATTCAACATTTTATTCGTGAAAAGTACTACAAAAAGAGAACTCGGGCGAAAACAATCCCCCCACACTACCTCTCCATCAACTCATTTTAATTCAAGCCAAACAGCATTAACGACGATCTTTTATTTGTCTACCAATTTGAAAAAATCTGTAATAGAATAGAAAGTAATTGGGGTTTCCACCAATAACACAAAATCAGTACAAAATGTATACACACAGCAAAACACACAAAAAGCAATGGAAATGTGCTTTCATTGCTGTTCTTCATCTCAAAGCCACAGCGAAACCTTCAACACGGAAAATAATTCTCACCTCACAGCAATTTTAAGACGGCCCCTAGCAACTGCAAATTGACGATCACGACACAACTGTGAATTGAAGAACAAAGCCATGGTCTTATATCAAGAAAAGAAATCTTTAAAAGAAATCAAACATTTACTGTCATGATTTACCCAAACAATCACACTAAACAATACAAACATCAAGACCACCACGGGGCACATCGAGATATATGTTAGACAATTTTGGAGGAAATAATGTACGTGTATGGCAAATAATTCGTAAAGACTTTGTAAGATGTAACACCAACTCGAACCCGGTCAAAAATATTTAAAACAAAATTTTTCCTACCGACAATATAAAATTTCATTTCAAACTATGTAGAATATAAAGCTGCACTCGCACCAGGAAAGTGGAACGGGATTAATGTTAGTTGTAATAACTTGTTTCCAAATCAACTATAAATAAATATGTTTAAACTAATATATATTGGTAATTTAAAGTATCAATTGAAAGGCGAAGGACTGTTGATCCTTGTAGAACACCTTTTGACTGATAATTTAAAAACAAATTATGAATTAAATAAAAAAGGAGGACATTTATTGCGTATTGCCTATTTCTCAAGGAAGAAGTACATGTTTATGGAACCAGCTGTACTTACGCTCTGATATGTTAACAACGGTATATTGACCCAAACCCCAATATATGCTATATATTGAAAAATTTAACATAGAAAACAATGGGGCCAAGGATATGTGGTGTGCGTCTTCTTAAAATTTTAGTACAAAACTGGCGTCAAAGTGGATATATTATAGCACAAATACGAGAAGTTATCTCAAGAATAAATACTACATATCTTAAAAAAAATAAACTTAAGAACATACACCTCAAGCACCCAAGCTGTGATTATTTGTCTTTAGATACCATACATTTAGTTTATCGTAATAGTAATTTGGATTTTAAACGTCCTACAAACGAACTAAATCCTCTTAGCCGGTTCCTTTGCGGATTTATTTTCAGAATTATATTTTAGGTACTAACTGTTTTGAAGGGTATGATTTTTCTTTAATGAGAACCTTTTTGACGTAGGAGCTACCATTTGATTTTGATGGGGGTGGGGGGTGAATGTGCTTCAGGGCAGTTGTAACTCATTTATAGAAAACGTTAGTTTTGAATTGTAAATAGACCCACATAATACGATAATCCCTTACTAAGAACATAAGAACTAAAGGGGTGGGGGCTCTAGATGAAATTTGAAAAAAAAGTAGGACAGGAGTTTTGGGTAAAAAAAAAGGCAGGATGAGACAAATAAAAAAAAGACAGGATGACAATTTCGGTAAAAAAAATCAGGATAAACTAATTAAAAATAGGCAGGACCGAGTAGAGTGAAAAATAAAAAAATCAGGACAGAGATAACAACTTAAAAATGCAGGACAAAATTTTTCATCCTATCCCCCATATAAATCAAATGGTAGCTCCCTTAAATAAAAAAAAGTTATTTTTCGATAACTTATAGAAACTAGAAAATTAGTTCGAAACGCAATGTATTATTTATTTCCGCCTAAAACGCAATGGAAACAAAGCCTTTTGTTCACTTTCCTTCTAAACAATGAATTGTTTATATTTTATTTATTTAAGAAATTTTAAAATCAAAACAATGTATTTAAGGGGAAAAAACATAAAAGACCATTGGTAGGTGTTGTATTTTCGAGATTTTTCCATTACAACAAAAATAAACAACGGTTGTTTAATAGTAATACAATACATACGAATATATTTAGGCTAATAAGATCGAAGAAAGCATTTATGTCTTCCAAAACACCACTTCCAAGAAAGGTACGCAATTATGACATCCGAATATGATTAACGGCAAATATGATATTTTTTTTTACATTTTTAGCTATGTAGTTTATTTCGTATATTTATAAGCTGGTAACTCATTGATATGTACACCATATCAACCCTTGTTATTATCTATATAGTGATTAATATCATCTTAACATTACAATATATTACAAGACGCCGTACAGAACACAAGTTGTTATTTTGCAATTCGCCGTACTACGTGATACAAGTTGCCGTACAATAAACAAACACTATTTTGGTCATATTCTTTTCAAAACATCTTTTTAATAGCGAACTTCAGTAAATATGAAGTCATATTATCATGCATAATCTAATTATATGTCTGTAAAAAAAAATGAAAAACAGTTGAGTATCATGCAAACGGGGCGACGAAGGGCGATTGACCTCGAAATTTTCTGGTACTAAGTGCTCCGTTTTGAAGTATAACACAAAATCTTGTATTTGTTTGCTACTTGTTGGTATAAAAATCAAAGCTTTATATATCAGTAAATCGTTTCAGGAGCGATACCTCATCAAACCGCTAGAAATGACCTAAATTAAAGGAATTCTAGACTTATTTATTTTTTTTCCCTTTCTCTCCGCTTCGTTAGTACTCAATTTCCGGTGGCGATGATACACAGTGTTGATGCATGACTTCACTTTTAGCATTTCATTTATGGGTTAGTTTTAGTGATGTAAGGACTTTCTTATAATTTGGGAAATATTTAAAAAAAAAATGCGTTATAGTCTTAGGTGACACAACAGTACAAAGAAAAGGTAGGAATTGTATATGTTTCATGTGAGTATGTATGTAAATCATGTAAAATTTTAGCGAGGAATTATCCTTTTTTTTTTTTTTTACAGTTTAAATCAATAAATACCCTTGAGTTACAACTAATTTTATTTCACAGCCAAAATTGTGGTTCCGGCTTTTAAATCAAATACTATTTTGTTATGTCAGGAAATGTTCTAATAAAATTCCTATAAAAGTTTTAAACATATTCAAATCTTAAATCAAATTCCTGGTTTTTTTTATTTTATAGGAATATTGAAATAATTATTCTTTCCAACCGCTGGTGCAGTAATCAGAGTTTTGGAAAGCTAAAGATTTAGGTTATTTCTTATTTTAAAACTGTTTTTCTTTTTTGCATTGCTTTGATATTGTTTAATTTTTAGTAATTTGAAGTTATTAATATTTTCATGATAACATTAAAGATACAAATTTTACTGCACCAATAAACTTCAACTTGTGTAGATTTTTGGTTTGTTTCACAATTCATTTTAGTCAGTTTCAATCACTGTAATAAATCCTTTCAATCTGATGAATGTGCTTCAGGGCAGTTGTAACTCATTTATAGAAAACCTTGGTTTTGAACTGTAAATAGACCCACATAATAGGATAATCCCTTACTAAGAACATGATTAACATTCATTCTTCACAATTAAGAGACATCAAATCCCACAATTTCATTGGTCGAGAGCAATTTGTTGTATTCTAAACTAATATATTTCATGATTACTGACAGATTAAAACATCAAAAATATATAACAAGATTTTTTGTACAGAACATTCATTGGTCAGTTGTAAATGAGGTCTGTATAGGGTTTTGATTTCCTCATTTATAAAATAGAAAATCGTTATATTGAAAAGTTGGAATTCAAAATATAAATTTACCCCTAATTTTATAAAACTCAATTCAATGCAATTAAGTAACTGTTATTTGTCTATATCAGTCTGAGTACTGTTTAACTATCATTTGAGTTGAATGTATTTAGACTCGTCCAATTCAGGGAATTAGGCTTCTGCAAGTGGTTTTGTGTACTTTTCTTATTTTTGGCGGTTTGTAAGTCAGCTAAAGTTCAATGATTAAGTTAATATTGACATTAAAGACCTCCTCACAAAAGGGCTGTTCAAATCCCTCGCCCTTCGGACTCGTTGATTTCAACATCCCTTTTGTTCGAAGGTCTTTAACAGGTCGGGAACACTACCTTATATGGATATGCATAAATTAGCATACTTATGTCCTCGCACATATAATTGTTTATTTACGTATGACGCAATTTTTTTCACCTGGGTTTTGACCAATCCATTAAATGAGTAACAATGCATGATGGACTACTACGTGTTTACGATCAACCGAGAACACGTAGTATTACCTATACTCCATGACTAAATATAACTAAAACACAAATGTAAATTTGCCGACAGCCCGTCGAACGTGATAGACGCCGTATTTAATTTGTATCTCAAATAATTTCCAGCAGTACACATTTTACAAATATTAAACATATACAATGTATTAAATATCAATGTATCAATAGTGTATTCGCTTATATTTCTGAATGTTTACCCTTCATAGATAGTCAAGGCCGTCCAGGAAAAACCAACAATCATTATTTATATATGAATATGAATGGAAACCTGTATCTGATGCCAATGCTCGAGCCTATCTCAGGACCACACCTTTAATTAGCAAATACGTATATAAAAATCAGAAAAACAACTTTAATTGCAATCAGCAATTATAAAAAGGAGCTTACTATGTTGAACGACGGCTAGAAAGTGAAGCGCTTGAAAAAACACCAATATATCGTAACACAAAATTCGACTTCCTGATTGGTCAATTTTGTCATGCCTTATGAATATTTATGAAAATGTAACGACAATACAATATTTTCCCGCTTTACTATACGAACCGCGGGAAAATACAAGTATTACCTATACTCCATGACTAAATATAACTAAAACACAAATGTAAATTTGCCGACAGCCCGTCGAACGTGATAGAAATATACAAAGAAAGGGTACACGATCCCAAATATGAACTATAAACCTAAAACTTGAGAAATTTTCAAACGTTTTTCTATGGAGTCTACGATATAACCATCTTTACTCGAGTCAGATTTCCATCTGCCGTGTTTTTTCAAACACCTGTCGCTAACGTCTGCGTTAGCAGCCACTGTGGCACCACCTGACCTGAACGAGTGAAGACCTATGTTACAACCAGGACGAATAATTCTGATTCTTTTAAGAAGACACTCTCTAGCCGCCGTGTAACTGAGTTTCTTATCCTTATTAATCAATTTACATAACTTCCCTGACCTATAGATAGGACGAAATAAAAATTTATTCTCATGACTAATAAAACCAGCCAAACGTGTGTATTTAACTAACATATTATAGGGACATGCGATTGTAGAACCTTTTGATATTATCACTTCATTGCTTTGCCTGTATTGATCAGTTTTGCTCTTACTTATATGTAAAATCAGAAAAGAATCTTGTATATCAATGTCAAGAAAACGCAAAGAACTAAGCTCATCGTATCTAAGGAAACCTGCAAAACAAAGTAGCATCATAGTCAAATCTCTTAACACAAGTAGATCAGAACAATCTTTGAACGTATCACAAAGTTCTATCAAAACGTCTGTAGTAACTGGATCTTTCTTGTTAGTCTTCTTTGGCGCAACTCTTTTAGACGCTTCTAGTATTGATGTAACAAAAGTGTTCGTGGTAGGATCTTTTAAACCGTTGATTTCGTGTGCCCATTTTATACCATATATTGCATTATACACCGGATGATAAGTGGAACCGTTGTTAACTAAGTCTGTAAGGTATAGTGCGACGTGCACTGGTTGAGCTGGCAAAGCAACATGTCCGTGAAGAGATATAAAACGTTCCCATCTTTTGAAAGCATTAAAATAAGATTTGACTGTGTTGTCACTTCTGCTATTAATTAAAAGTTCGCACATTTTTGGATAAAGCCTATAAAGATAACTGTCACCATCGATGCCGCTATTTCTAATGGCCTCCTCTACTGTACGATCTAATTTGGTCTCTGCTTATTCTTTTGTTCTGCTGTTGCTTTTGGACACTGTCTTATCCAATGCCCACTCGTGACAATAAAACATCTCCAAGGTCTTCCAAATCCACTGCTGACATTAACTGGTATCGAACTTCCCGTTGAATTCGGTGTCGTTGTTTTGGTCTGTACGTTTTTTCAGTTTTTCTTTTTTCATCTTGGTATCTGCCCGTGACTGTGCCTTGTACATTTTCCTTTCGTCCTCGGAATTCTCGGCCAAAGGATTAGCAATGTATTCCGCTACTACCCGCCACCCTGCGTCTGACGAATCAGTTAATTTGATTAACTTTTGCCTGTTTTTGATAATGTCCATACCTTCTGTTATCTTCCGTTTCGCGTTGTTAATATTCGTCTGACTTATGTTATCTGCTTCCATCTCGGTAGTGGCCTCCTCATCTTCACGAAAACTTTGTGGTTATGTTTGTACTGCTCCTCGTTACCTCTTTTGCGGAACGTATATGTCCGACATATTTTCGTCTATCTTGGCTATCTGTGTGTCCGACAAGGATTTCTGGTTCTCCAGAATTCTTCTTTGAAACCTTCTAAACGAGACTCTAGTAAAGTTGTCATATAGTCCAATAACTGTTCTTGGTCGTTTTGCACTGCATTATGCACTTCGGCACGTATAGTTTGTTGAATATCGGCGTCCATGCTGCTTACTATGTTGAACGAAGGCTAGAAAGTGAAGCGCTTGAAAAACACCAATATATCGTAACACAAAATTCGACTTCCTGATTGGTCAATTTTGTCGTGCCTAATGAATATTTATGAAAATTTGACGACAATACAAGATTTTCCCGCTTTACTATACGAACCGCGGAAAATACAATTATTTACTGAAATACAACACATTTTTCATGCATTGCGGGATTAACAATTTCGCTAATTTTTTTCATTTTTGTATCCACATTAATAGTCCGTGATATAAAGCATTCGTGCCATGCTCAGATTAACGAAGGGTTGTTTCTATGCGAGGAAACGAGTGTTTGAATTACCGAAATATAGCCATTAATATGATTGATGATTACACGAAGATTTCTATTACATCTTGATCCATTCAATGCATAAAAGTACTCGTATATCAAATTATAAACAAAAGGTATAGATGCTTATGCAGTTTCAGAAATGAATTTTTGAGCACATACGAAATTAACAAATTGATTAATGCTAAAACAGCAAATTTTTAAATGATATAAAAAATACATATGACCATGAATAGCTAGATATCTACTACTTTCAGATATACGAAAATTTTGTAAAATCTCATTATGTATGCATTAAATAGATCTGAACACGTGGTAGTAAACTAAAACAGCATGCTTACTGAAAACGAAAGTGCAGTCGTTGTCTCCAAACTCATATATGCATTATTTATCAAATGAGAGCTCAATTAAAATGTCGAGACTTACCACTAACAATATTTAACTAAAGTTTAAGCTGTTTGTGAGAACAGTCAATAAAACGCATACATTCATCCGGACAACTGATTAAACGGCATTAACGGTTCTTTACAAAAGGTCAAGGTCAATGATCACAAAGTTCTAATCATTAAAAAACAAAACCAGACAAAACTGTACACTTTCCGTAATCATGTGACTATATATTTTCCAAAAATGTTTGTATTAACTATACGTTGGAAAACTAACTAACTACTAAAATATATGAATTCACTGGATAATTTCCTGGTTATTCAGTGACTAATTCACATGGATACTCTGCCAACTGCTGTAGATCGAGTAAATTGTCATAACAGCAAAGAACAGGGCAATAAAGATATTTTAGAAAAAAATGATAGTAATCATGATAAATAGTTTTGGTATTTTGCACAAACATGATAATCTGACTAAAATATAAACTGAAATATTGCCGTATAGAATTTATAAAAATATTCAAAATGAACGCTGATTAAATTTGCAACAGATTTTTCTTTTCGTAACATTGATATTGTAGATATGAGTTTTTGGCAAAACCTTTCAGAATTGTGGATCCTCAATGCTCTTCAACTTCATACTTTATTTGGCCTTTTAAGTTTTTTTATTCGAGCGTCACTTATGAGTCTTTTGCAGACGAAACGCGCCTCTGACGTAAACACATTTATATCCTGTAATTACGATGAGTTTCTCAGCAATGAACAATTTCTAATATAGGGACTTAGAAGGAGTGATAAAAATCATAAATCACAACAAAAAATTCAGTCAAGATTCATCATTGGGTTTCAATATTCAAATTTTAACATGTCGATTTCAACAATTGAGTTAAAGTGGCATGATCTGCTATATTCATTATCATCGAAGTGACTCAATTTCTTTAATCTTAATTATAACATAATACAATATTTACCAAAATCATACAAGTTTCATAGCACTTAACATCAAATAAAGTATCTCGCGTATTCTATGACAAGATGCTATCTAATTAGCTATCGAAATGATCTCCGACGACTATCGATGGGCATGCGACCCGATATTTAACATACAAATGAATAGACAACCACGTGCAATAGTAAAATGACAATTCTTCTAGGTCTGTTCGATTTCATGTCAAAACCTAAAACAATGTGTAAATCATCGATTTATCAGTATACGAATGATCTTTTGTGGGTTGAATCAGTCAACCAAATGGTTCTTCCTAGTTGCTCCCATGTTGCAGTTTTCACTCTTCATTTGTATTCTTTAATAACAGAACATGTTGAGCACATGTGCTAGCCATCTCCAATAAAGGTTAAACTGAAGGTTCCAAATATATCAAATAACGTGGATGAAAGCACATAAGGTATTTGCAAGCCTTAAAAGAACAATACCGTGAAGTAATCTGTAAATTGTTCCAACATGGAAATTGTAAATCAATAAAACAGAAAAATTAGCTGCCTTATTTATGATAAATAAATAAAAAAAAAAAAAAAAACAATTATGACAGACATCAACCAATAGCAACCAGGAAATTACAGACTGCCAACTCCTGACATGAATATATGTTTTCAAGGAGAAAATTAACAGTTTTAGATATCTTTTGACATTTCAATAATTTTTTTTAGCATTCAACCCTCTTCATTAGAATCTCTAACAGCAGAACGTACAGTGAAAACAGCTCAGAAAATCTCTTTACACCACAGTAGTACTTAAATGATCACTTTTAAGAACTGTGCGTGAGAATCAAACCATAAATATCTATGAAACACTACAAAACAATACCATATCACAGATTTTTCTCTTCTGTATGAGGACGTTATAAAGAAACTTCAAAAGGTAAATTTTAATGTAATAGCCCTATGATTAAACAGCAATCAGTTTCTTTTATATCTGCTACCAGGAAACAATAACGCAAGGTTTCATTCTAACTAAATAAAACGCCGTTTAGAAGCCTTAACTTTCTAATTTCGTGTCAATATCCATTTTACAATCACAGCAATGAAAAGTCCTTCTTCTCAAAGGAGTCAAAGGTAAGCTATTTGTAATCAATTACCCCAGGTATTTATCATCTGTTTCAAAATGATATTTATACTTTAATGATAACTTTCAACAATTATGCAGGAGTTTTGAAACGGTCATAAGATAACATTCTATGTTTAAATATCGCTTTATTGTGAATAATTCAAATGTTCATAAACGTTGGACAAGTAATTTAAATATTCTTTTACAAGATACATAAATAATTGTCACGAATATTCTTCATAAAATCACGTGACATTCATCATTATTTCTATTTTAACATGTGATGCATAATCGTTCGTCTCTATGTAGATTTCTATATATGCCTATTTTAGTTGCATGTAGTTATGTAGGATAACTGATTTCAAAGTTTTGTGAATAATTTTCGAAAGTCAAAATTTATATTATTAAGCTAATATTTAAGTTCAGATTGATCTGTGTATATAAGTTTGTATAAATACATCTTTAATTTTCCAGAAGATGTTCAATTTTATTTTTATAAAAGCTACCTTTTAATAAATTTTATTTAGTATTTTAATGATTCAACTTTATCACTGGATTTAATACCTCTATATCTAATAATATTAACAGTACCGTTGCCATGTCTTTGTCAGTTTTTTTCGACTTATGAGCTTTGAATATTCTTTTAATTATACAATTCTTTTTCTACTGTTTCTCTTAACAGGATGGCTTTGTTTGCAAATTTCTTTTCGTCCCAATGACATTTCTTCTAAAATTAAAATTAAACTTTTCAAGGGATACTCTATCAATAAACCGATTAATCATTCAGAGGTTCTGTTGTTTCCTCTGAAATCAATGATTCTTTGTTGAAATTAGTTTTAGTAGCCGTATTCTTTATACAGCAACATATATCAATAACTGAACTGTTAACTGTAAACTGACAGGTACTCACAGATTAGAAAAAGTCTGCAAGTTATAATGTTTTCTCAATGTGGATTTATTTTTTAGAGAAAATAAAGAAATAAATAATAATGAAAATATATCAACAAATCATATTTACTGCATCAACATTGTCTATGGTGAGTATTTATAATTGCTAAACATGTATCAGCCTCAGTTTTTAACGCAGCATTTTCAACATCGAATAAAACGGCGTGGACCCTCAGAAGCCTGTAATTGAGTGGTTGACTTTGTTGCTGTTTCTCATATTTGTTTTTCGTGTATTGTTTTGCATAGTTTGCTCTTATTTCTTACCGTTATATCACTGTCCCAGGTTAGGGAGAGTTTGACGCCAAAACTAGTTTAACCCCGCCACATTCTGTATGTGCCTGTCCCAAGTCAGGAGCCTGTAATTCAGTGGTTGTCGTTTGTTTCTGTGTTACATATTTGTTTTTCGTTCATTATTTTGTACATAAATTAAGCCGTACGTTTTCTCGTTTGAATTGTTTTAAATTTGTCATTGCGGGGCCTTTTATAGCTGATTATGCGGTAATGGCTTTGCTCATTGTGGAAGGCTGTACGGTGACCTGTATACTATTGTTTGTCGTTTGGTCGTATTTTGTTTTTGCAATGGCATTGTCATATTTTTGGGGCATATGAGTTTAATTAATCCTTGGTATAATTCCCCTTTAATAACAAAACAATTTACAAAAAACAATTATGACAAACGACAACCATTGAATTGCAGTCTCGTGACATGGGACAGGAATAAAAAGAATGTAGCGAGGATAAACATGCTATAAGCGTTCATCATTTTACATGTACGCGAAATTTAGAACTTGCAAAGCTGTTATTAAAATACTTCTTTATCACGATGAAATATTACCCTTATCCTTGAAATTGATAACCAGTTTTATTGTGTCTGCCCTAAGTGGTCAGCAACCTCGTTAATGGTTGTCTAGAGTTACATCTTAACAGTTTTGTTTTAAAGTGAATTCTTTCACAACTTGACAGGTGGGAGAAGGGCTGTTAAGAACTTGGCATGTTGTAGGGACACATTTCCTTTCTTGAAATATTATGTTGACATCGAAATGATTGTGGAAGAAACAGATAGAAAAAGTGGCCCTGTTTGAACAAAATAAATAATCCTGGAGATCTAGGTACTGTAAATTATGATTATTTCAAATGAATATTTTACGTGAATCAACTACATGTATATGAAGTTAACCTCTCAATATAAAAAAAAAAACAATCATATACTTCGGTTCCTTAATTTACTTGCTTATTATTATTATTTTTAACACATTATCAGTAAAGAAAACAAACAATAAAAGATGTTCCTAATTTAATTTTTAATAACATTTTTTATTGCAGGTTTCAGTCACAGCAAACGCAAACATCAAAGAAATATGTCCGTCAGGAAAATATTGGTACTTGAGGGAAGACATATTGTTCATCGGTGGAAAAGTACACCTGCTTGTTGGATTCTGTTAGAAACATTTATAAAGAAAATTGCAATGGTCCAAAACCGAACCACCCGGTTGGTAATAATTGTGAAAATTATCTCTTCCAATGTTTCTATTTTCATGAGTACACTGATCATTCAGGACGAAAGTTTATGAAGAAATGCAGATCCACCGAATCCATTAACTGTATAAAAACTTGATTTATGTGGTCTAGCTATAAGAAATCACTGGGTTTTTTTTTTGGAGGCGGACATATATTTCAAGTCATTTGTCGATTAGGTTATTTTACAAATTAATTGATTTTTGAAAAATAAAAGCATTTGTTTTTTAAATTCCTAATTTTTAAAAGATATTTGTTATTCAACTTCATCTATTTTATTTAACAAGTTTAGGAAAGAAACAAAAGTAAAATTGTTTTTTTTTTACATTTTCAACTTGTTTACAGTTTGATAATTAAGAGCTTTGCGCATCGTATTATACAATGTATATGTTGTGTACAAGTTATCATTTTGTACAAATTATAGTTTGGACAAAAAAAAATGTACAAATTATGATTTGTTTTCAACTTTATACAAATTGTAATTTGTACAAAAAGCGCTTGTTAAAATTACAATTTGTAAATTTGTACAAAATTTTACTAGAATTCACTTATTACTTGTACAATAATGTATAATATGGATTTGGTTTAAAATGCATTGATACACAGGAGAACATTTCTTTTAATGACCACACAGTAAACCTTATTTATGAAATACAAAAATAGTTCTGTATAATTTGTTTTGGCATGTGATAGAATTATGGGATCGGAATTGCACAACTTCTTTTGCTTTTACATTTAACATGTTTAAACAGGAATTATTTGAATCTTGAATAATTTTGAATTCTGGAAATTTCTAGAAATGTATAATGAAAACTAGCCAAACTTTATCACATCGCTAAGGTTCAAGTTACTTTTACTGAGATTTGAGTATGAACTTGCAAACCACCTTTAGCCGTGCATGCATGGCTAATCCTCCTAAATCGGATGAGTTGTTATCATAGATTTCTTATAAATTTTTCAGAACTCAAAATTATTCCAGATTCAAATAATTCCTTGTTTTTATATTAACAAGTGCTACACCCTAAGCATTTATATATATAAAAAAACAGTTTTTAAAAGCCTTTTAACTGCTTCACATAGCGAAAGTTGAAGCTTATGAACCGTTGGTGCGAAAAAACACGTGTCTTAAACAGCTTTCATTTTATTTCTAGACAAATATCCTGTAAAATTCCTACAGCTGTTCCAATGCGGTATCCTGGTGAACACATGATTGTGCTTTCATGTATTGTATTATTCTCTGCTAGGTTCAGAATTTCTTGGAAAAATCAATCATGCTGATCAATAATACTGGCAGTTTATAATATATATAATATCAAAGACCCCACGTTGACCCCTATATGTCTTTTTATTTCAATGTTTTCTGGAGTTGCTGTCTTGTTGAGGTTTTACCAAATGTTCCCATCAGCAATCATATTTCTAGGTGATTAACATTTATCCTCATAGTTGGGCTCTTCATCTCTAAGGTACTACATCAAAAGTTCAAAGTTCACGGAAGTTCCTAGTAAGAAATTGATTAGAAACTAAAGTCCTAATACCCATAGGTAAAGTTGTCCTGAAATGAATAAAGCTCTTTTTAAAACGCTGTTGGTCATATAGCTTCTTACTTGTTTTACTTTTCGATACATTTATGGCTCTCTAAAGATATGAGCGTTCCTTAGACAAGTATATTAGGAAACGCACGAAATTTATGATGTGTTATTCTAATTGAAAATCTTCTGTTTATTATCCAGGAGACAAAACCGTGGTGAACAGTGGAAATTTTGACACTGAATCATGTTCCTTGGAAAGATTCCAACCCTTTTCTTTTTCTACATCTCAAGGCAATGATTGTATTTACAAGAAAGCAATTTGCAGTGAAGAAGGACAACTGATTTATAGCAATGGAACCAGTAGATACGACAGAAAATGTAGGTGCGATTATACAAAGAATTTTAGTTTTGTGTCGACAAAAAGAGTTGACATGTGTTCTTGTGATCCAACTACCGAAGACTGTTCATGTTACATCAAACGCTGCAGCAAAGGACAGATTTTGACACCTGGTAAGAATGCATCTACCATTTTACATAATCTTCTGAATTAAAAGCACACTGCACGTGTTTTCTTTTAATTATTTCGAATACTAATAGATATAAGAAGATGTGGTATGAGTGCCAATGAGACAACTCTCCATCCAAGTCAAAATTTATAAAAGTAAACCATTATAGGTCAAAGTACGGTCTTCAACACGGAGCCTAGGCTCACACCGAACAGTAAGCTATAAAGGGCCCCAAAATTACTCGTGTAAAACCATTCAAACGGGAAAACCAACGGTCTAATCTATATAAAACGAGAAACACTTATGAACCACATCAACAAACGACAACTACTGAACATCAGATTCCTGACTTAGGACAGGTGCAAACAAATGCAGCGGGTTTAAAATAGTTTATCAATTAGCTCCAAAAACATTTCTTATTTAAATTAATAAAAGCAATTCGAGACTAAAAAAGTGTCGTTCATCGTCAATTTACATGGTTTGACAATAACACAATTGATTGATTATTATTTATACTCAATTCAAGAACATGATTAGAGCTATTTTCCTAATGCTTGTAGTTTATAGGTTTGGTTGACATCTGCAATCAATAGATAGGCGGGGCTTCAGATTGTATACATTATACTCTAAATTATACGTAGCATCCAATAACATTTATAAATGTAATGTATACAAGCTGAAGCTCCGCCTATCTATTGATTGCAGATGCCAATCTTAATTACAATGCTTGTGCAAACATTTAGGCAAACAAAGCAAGCAAGCCAACCAAATCTTTAAATTAAAAGTATTAGGAAATAGCTGTTATGATAAACCCAATGAAAGGTTCAGCAAACTTGGTAACCGAAATAGAGAGTAGAAATGACGCTGATAAAGGCATTTCTATTAGAGGAAATTTGACTGTGCACAGGTCACCTAGCCTAAAAGTATTTAACAAAGTACAATGTACATATGTGTGATAGATGATCCGTGAAAGTGTGATGAGGTGATCCACGAATGTGTGATAGAGTGACTGGCTAAAAGTGATGAGGTTACCCGCTAAAATGTAATGAGGTAACTTACTAAAGTGTAATGAAGTGTCACACTTAAGCGTGATGAAGTGAATTGCTTATCATAATGATTTGACCCTCAAACGTTTGATGCGTTGACTCTCTAAAAATAATTGAATGACCTTCGAAAATGTGATAGGATGGTCCACTGAAGTGTGATGGAGTTATCCGCATAAGTTTGATTGGGTGACCCGTTTAAGTGTGATGATTTGACCCGCTCAAGCGTGAAGATGTGACACGCATAAGTGTTATGATGTGACCTGCTCAGTGTGTTGGTGAACTGCTTAAGTGTGAAGGGTGACCCGCAAAGGTGTTATGAAGTGACCCTTTTAAATATGCTAGTTGACCCGCTATAATGGAATGAGTTGACCTGCTAAACTGGGATCAGTTGACCCGCTAAAACGTGATGGCTAGCCACTTAAAGTCGAATGAAATGACCCGCTAAAGTGTGTTGGGTGATCCGCTAAAGTGTGGTGAGGTGTCCCGATAAAGTTTGTTGGAATGACTCGGTAAAATGTGATGGGGTGACCTCAACAGAAATAAAACAGACAAATATTGCTTCCCAAGTTTTAATTATAATGACGTTGGTTTTGCATACACGATCCGGGTATTTTACGTGATCCCACGGTTCATTATGGATCAGATACTTTAATACATGGCATATTTTTCAGACTACCAATGTGTCGAAATCGAAGAATCTTATGGAAATTTTGTCTGTGAAGATATCAAAATTAAATCGTAAGTAATTATGTTATGAATGCTAATATTATGACATTCTGAAGTGAACAAACCAGTAAAACAGCGGAAAAAAACTGAAATTGCAATAAAAACGAATAATGTATTGGCAACTGTGGTGTTATCACATACTATTTGTGCATTTTACTCGAAAAGTATTGTTTAATAATTGTATTAAATATGCAAATTTTATCTGTTTTGTTTTCAATCTACAAGGAGGAATGGATATTATATATTTTTAATTTATCTATGAATGACTGCTTTGTGTATTTTGTTGTTGAAAAGTTTGGAAAATGCTTCAGAACTTTCATATATTTGATGTTTAATGACGGTTGCTACAGATACTTTAAACAAGCTTCATATGAAGATGGTCATACCATCATTTGTCTTCAATTTCTTAATCTTGCATATTGTACAATTTTATGAAACTAATCGACTAACATTTCTTACAAGTAGTCTGTTTGACAATGGGTAATGATATAGGCATATATAGACTACTAGTACCAGTATTTCTAATCCATGTATGCGTTTACTCATTAATATTCAAAAAGTGTACAATATTCTTTCATTTTGTACTCCGAATTTCAATATAAAGTTACATTAAGATAATTAACTAAATTGCTTACTTGTATTACTGGAAATCCCAAACGTTTTCCGGTTTATAGGACTTTATATCAATGTAAATAGATTTGAGTGATATTTTAAATACGGTGAACCGGATTCAACACTTATTACAATCAAATGATATCTATATTTAACGGTTTTATAAACATGTTGATGCACCACTGTTTGTAGGATAGAATTACTAACTTCGTTACAGTTTAATGTATTTGTTTGAAATCATGATCTGATCAGTTATGATCTTTGTTTCTCTCTCCATTTTAATTTGGCGTGCATGAAATTTCTTTAGTAACCACTCTTAAATATGCAACTTGTCTGGACTCATTTCAATTTCAACTTTGATATATTTTCTTGGCTGTAGCTAAAAATGGTATGTTGACTTTTGATGTCTCCTTTATTGGAAGCTCGTTCTAAGGTGTTCGTATTCCTTAGTCTTTTGTAGACTGGTTGTTCTTCGTTTTTGGCCATGGTACTGTCACTTCGTTTTCGACTTATGCGTTTGATAATTTTTGTATTCTTGTCTTTCATTTTTGCTAATGTGCTTTGTTTATCTGACTTTTTATTTTGCTTTGTTGACATATTTATTTGTTTTATAGTGATTAAGATTATAACACAATGATAACTGCTGTTCCCCTATCTTTGACATTTTCACCTATTATGTCTGTTTGTTTTGTTCACACATTGTTGTCAATATAATGGAATTTTTATGCGACTGTCATACATATACAAGTGGGAGGTTTAGCTAGCTATAAAACCAGGTTTAATCCACCATTTTCTACGTAAGAAAATGTTTGTTCCAAGTCAGGAATATGACAGTTGTTATCCATTCGTTTGATGTGTTTGAGCTTTTGATTTTGCCATTTGATTAGGGACTTTCCGTTTTGAATTTTCCTCGAAGTTCGGTATTTTTGTTATTTTACTTTTGACTATCCCTTTTTATGTTTCGTCTCTTTTGCTGTCTTATTCGTATATATTTCATAGTTCTACAACATTTTCGCCACTGTGGTTAGTTCAGTGTCTTATGTTGATTTTGGACGAGCACTTAAACTTGTCGATGGGTAAAACTAGTTTTGTGAAATATTCATGTTTTTTCGGACATTTTTAACTTCCATAAAAGAAAGAAAAACAAGAATTTAACAAAATGGCAAAAAAAAAAAAACAAACCACAAACATGAATTTATCTGTAATTACATAAAGAATTATTCTAAACAAATATATGAGTTGCGTATATAGATGATAATAAAGGTGTTATATGTTCTTAATAAACAGTTTAATAAATTTAGGCAAGATCACTTTTAAAAAGTTGTACTGAATACAAATAAAGTATATTCGAATAAGTGTTAAAGGAAAATACCAAACTCAAAGGTACATTCAATAAAGAGAAATTCCATAAAACTAACAAAACCAAATGCTCTACTTTATAACATACGGAACGATTGGAAAAGAACGTGTCATATTCTTAACTTAAGAATGTGGTCATGTCAGGTTTAGGAATTTTGTCAGAAGTTCGCACTCATTAGGCTTTTTCTTACGATACAATGTAAAATATTTTGCCCCATATCACCCATTTTCTTTTCAAATAAGACTTCAATAGCTCATGAAACGTCATTTACCAAAATATAAGCAGATTCTAGATTTCCTTTCTTACGATTGCAGACACAAATAATGCCAATGCTTAATATGAGGTAAGTCAGAGTCAGCCTTTTTTCTCGAAAGGATTTCAATAACCTTTCAATATTTTTAGCTTATTTTGTTCCTTGACAAATTCCAGATTTTTGTTATTTCACCTTACTGCATCCTTAATACAGGAATTCTACGAAGAATGGTGGGTTAAACCTCTTTTAAGTTAGCTCAACCTCCCACTATGACTATTGATTAAAGTTCTGTTTTATTGACAAAATTATGTAAGCAACCCAAACAAACGTAATTGGTAAACGTGACACTTACTGAGATCCAGCAGCCACAATTTTGACAAATTACGTCATTACATGATCTTTTAACGCTTATTTGATTATATTTTGTTTGTATTCAATACAACACAACGCACTTAAACAAATCAAAACAAACATACACATACATCTGACAAAGATGAAAACAAAACAAATTTTCTTAGTCGATAGCACAGTATATTAAAGCACAAAACAAAACATACACACTTTGTACGTTTTCTTACAGAAATCAAACTGCAGTTGACAAACGTTATGGAGCTAAGAGAACAAACACAGAAGAATTTGTCGGAAAGAATGGAAAGGGACTAGGTATATTGAAAATTAGAATTGATTTCAATGTCTTTAAATGTCCTCGTAGATGAATAAATCACCTTAGATTTCCTTATAAATTTAGTCACGTATGAAAGCATGCATTAAATCAAAACGCATTAGTATCAGCAATATTAAGAACTTTTCAGGATTTTTTCTGTATTCATGAGAAATCATTTATTCAATGCAGTTGATTCTATATGGATAATATAACTTTTTAATTTCATTGACAAAATTTATTGATTCATAACGAAATCAAGGATTTAGTTTCAAATTTACATGTTATACGCTATTCATATCAAAGTACAGTACTTGCAACCTTAGGCGTTACTATTTTAGCGATCAATCAGCGGTCATCGGTCAGTCACCGATCAGTCAAGTTCGCGTCAAACTTACGTCACGAATCCGTTATACTTATGGTAAAATATTTGACTGATCGGGCGGATCGGAGGATCGGACGGATTGACCTTTCTGACTGATTGAACTCTACTACGTCACATGTTGAACTCATACAAATTACGGAATCTTAGTTTCGTTTCATTTAATAATCATTTATTGCAATTTCGGTGTATTATTTTCAATAAAATAAAGAAGTATGCAAGTTCGAGACTCGAAAACAATGCAAACAAAATATAAAGTATATTTTCCTCAAAATTCATCTTATTTTTGGGAACAACCCAACAAAAATAATTATATCCAATGATGGTTCTTCTGTAATCAAATCCTAATGAAATGAAAAAACAAATGCACTCTTATTCAACACAAAGAAAAGCTTAAATATCTTAATCCCTATAGTATTCAAATTGTATAAAAAGTAACTTATCCAAAGGCAATTAGAATATAATTGATTCTGAACAACAGTGCATTATTTTTATAAAAGAAGAAATATCGGTATTTTAAACAATGAAACCATTGAAATAAAGACAAAATTGCATTCTTATTCAACATAAACAAAAGTATTTCAGCATATTTCATTAAAAAAACCAATCCTGATGTACAAAAAGTACTAAAATCCAATTGCGGTTCATAATTTCTATTAGAATAAAGAAATTATTTCATTCTTATTCAACACAAACAAAAGTTTAAGTATTTTTATTCTTATATTATTAAAATTTTATAAAAAAAAACTTATCTTGAGGCCTTTGAAATAACTAATTACAAATAACATTGCATTATTTTTGAGAAAAGGAGAAATATTGGTAATTTTAAACAATGCAAACAACATATATTGTCTTTCCTCTGATATTCATTTAATTTTGTGAAAACAACCCATTATAATGTACAAAAGTACAAAAATACATTGGCTGTCAATAAGTTCCATTAAAATAAAGAAAAGATTGCATTCTTGTTTAACAAAACAAAAGTTTATGCATATTTATCCCTAAATTATTCACATTTTATAAAAGAATTTATCCAGAGGCATTCAAAATAACTGATTGCCAACAACAGTGCATTATTTTTGGTAAAAAAGAAATATTGGCATATTTAAACAATGCGAACACAATTTTACTATTTTCTCTGATAAATATCTCTATTTGTAAAAAAAAAAAAACCGATCTTGATGTATAAGAAGTACTAAATTCAATGGCCATTCATGATTTTCATTAAAATAAAGAAATACTTGCATTCTTATACAACACAAACAAAAGTTTAAGTATCTTTATCCTTATATTATTTATATCTATATACAATATTACTTATCTAAACGCATTAATAAAGGCTGGTTGCAAATGACGTTGCATTATTTCTGATATAAAAGAAGAAAAATTGCATTTTAAACATTTTATTCTTATATTATTAAAATTTTATTAAAAAAAACTTATATTGAGGCCTTTGAAATAACTAAGTACAAATAAATTGAACTATTTTGGAGAAAAGAAGAAATATTTGTAATTTTAAAGAATGCGAACAACATTTATTGTCTTTCCTCTGATATCCATTTAATTCTGTGAAAAACAACCCATTATGATGTACAAAAGTACAAAATACAATGGTGGTCAATAAGTTCCATTAAAATAAACAAAAGATTGCATTCTTTTAAAAACAAAGTTTATGCATATTTATCCTTAAATAATTCACATTTTATAAACATAATTTATTCAGAGGCACTTAAAATAACTGATTGCCAATAACAGTGCATTATTTTTGGTAAAAGAATAAATATTGGCATATTTAAACAATGCGACACAATTTTACTAACTTTTCTCTGATAAATATCACTATTTGTAAAAAAACCAACCGAACAAAATTTTAGCATCTTTTCCTGATATTCAATATATTTTATGAAAAAAAAGAATCCTGATGTACAAAGGTACTAAAATCAAATGATAGTTAATAATTTTGCAAATAACATTGCATTATTTTGGATAAAAGAAGTAATATTGACATATTTAAACACAATTTTGGTAGCTTTACTCTGGTATTTATCATTTTTGTAAAAAGAAAAACATCCTGATGTACAAAAGTACTTAATTCAATGGCGGTTCATGATTTTCATTACAATAAAGAAATAATTGCACTCTTAATCAACCCAAAAATACTTAAAGTATCTTTACTGTTCTATTATTTTATTTTCATCATCTAGTGACATTAAAATGCATCATTGCTAAATAGGGTACTTATTTCAAATGATAACAGTTTGTCTGTTTTGTGATACAAAAGTTCTGAGCATATCATTATTCTACACTTATGTTATTTACTTGGCAGAAAAAAAGAACCAATAATGTAGTAATACCTAAAATGCGAGGAAAACCCCAAACGGAAAGTCCCTAAGCAAATGGCAAAATCAAAAGCTAAAACACATCAAACGAATGGATAACAACTGTCATATTCCTGACCTGGTACAGGTTCTTTCTTATGTAGAAAATGGTGGATTAAACTTGGTTTTGTAGCTAGCTAAACCTCTCACTTGTTTGACAGTCGCATAAAATTCCATTATAATGACAACGATGTGTGAACAAAACAAACAGACACAATAGGTAAAATGTCATAGATAGGGAACAGCAGTCAGCATTGTATTATAATCTTTATCTCTATAAAACAAACAAATATGTCAACAATGAAAAACTAAAAGGCATATAGACAAAGCACATTAGCAAAAACGAATGACAAGAATACAAAAATTTACCATGGCACAATAACACAATGACGGGATGTATAAGTACCGAGCCACGTCAAATGAATATTACTAAAAATAGACTAAACAGTAAAAGTAATAATTTACAAAGACAAATAAAAGAACACTATAACACGTTATTAAGATGATAAACAACGTAAGTACCTAGAATCTATACTTCAAGACCATCGTGTATCATTTGTGAAGTTGATACGGAATATTTATCAACAAGGTCTTGGTATCTTCCGATGAACTTTTTAGAAAAAGGACGAGACGTTCTTTGACATACCCTTGGTTCATCAACTTTCTGCTCAGACACTGGTGACGTTTTACAAAGTTTGAGTAGCAGCTGCAAGCTCTTGAATACCGAATGAGTTGGGAAATGTATATCCCATATGCAGGTGAAGTTGGTATATTGCTACTAAGGTGATGAAAATTGATAATTTCGAAATTCAAATTGTCTCGTTTTTCATAGATTCTGGTACTGAGATGACCGCTTAGGTCAAATTCGAGGTATAAGTCTAAAAATGAGGCAGAGGAAGCCGTGTCTGTTGTTTCTTTAATTTCTAGCTCTGGAGGATATATTAATGGAACCCAATCAGAAAAGTTTGGATTGTTAATGGAAAGATCATCTTCAATATATCTGAATGTGAAATTAAAGGATCTTACTTCTTGTTTTTGACAAGTGTCGGAAGGAACTCCAACTCATATGAAAATAAGAAGAGGTCGGCAAGGAGAGGCGCACATGCAGTTCGTTCCTATAGGAACGCCAAAATTCAACAAAATGTTGTCAATAAGAAACACTAGCATACTGATCACTTGTTCCTTTGTGTAGCATGTTTTACTTTTTGTTCACTATTAACAAAATATGCCGTATGTATCCCAAAGTCATAAATATATAGCGTATGCTACCATTTTTATGTTGAAAAGCATTGTGGATTATTTCTTTTAGGCGATTTTTCAATTTCACATGGGGAATGGTGGTATACAGGGTTGAAAAATAAAAATTGATAGATATAATATCGACAGGATTGACCGCTTACAAACTTATTTAACCCCTCCCACATTCTTAATGTTTCTTACCCGTGACAGGAACCTGTAATCCAGTGGCATTAGTTGATTCATGTCTGTCATACTCCCTTTTCGTAAAATGTTCGGTTATAAATAAGGCCGTTAATTTTCAATTTTGAATTGTTTCACATTTTTCATGTCGGGGCGTTTATAGCCGACTTGAAGTTAGGGTTTATCAAAAAAGAAAGACCGAAATTTAAAATTATCCAGAAGTTCTTTAGAGTTTTTAAAATCCACATATGGTTAATACCATTACGCGAGTAAAATGTTTCACAGTATTTCTGTAGACGCTCTTCACTGCGGACAGAATCTTTGTCAATCTAATGGACAATTCTTTCGTCGAACATGCAGATGAGCTGGCAATGTACCGTTGTTTGTACGGAATTTTGTGAAGCCAATTAATACGATATTCCGGGCTTGTGTTTCCTATCATGATTTCCTTGATAGAGGATTGCTGCTCACAAGGAAGCTATTAAACCAAGAGTTCCAAATGGTGAAGTTGAAATCATCCTTCGTAAATTTTACGGACGCCATCACGAGTTGGTTGACCGATATGGAATAACCGTTTCACAGATGATATCGGATATGTTCCTTATGTCGTAACTACAATACCCTTCCCTTTTCACGAATGTGACTTACTGAATTAGACTATTTACCGGATTTGTAAAATATAAGCAACACGACGGGTGCCACATGTGGAGCAGGATCTGCTTACCCTTCCGGAGCACCTGAGATCACCCCAGTTTTTGGTGGGGTTCGTGTTGCTTAGTCTTTAGTTTTCTATGTTGTGTCATCTGTACTATTATTTGTCTGTTTGTCTTTTTATTTTTGGCCATGGCGTTGTCAGTTTGTTTTCGATCTATGAGTTTGACTGTCCCTCTGGTATCTTTCGTCCCTCTTTTAGGTATCCAATACAAACAAGGTAAGTCCTCCGATTTGCTGTTCAATGTAATGTTCATAGAAGCCATTATGGACTTGTGATTCGCCAAAATCTCATCCTTGTCATATGATATGCTTTTGTATATGGGATTACCTCAGTGCTCATTTATTCCTAATTCTTTTACAAGACACTCGTAGTAGCACGATTTACATACAAAGACAATATTATTTGAAGCTTTGTCCGCAGGAACAGCAATATACTTATCGTGAAGGGTATTTTATATATTTTGTAACGTGTTATTGCGACCAAGTTGATTACAAATTAAATAGTAAAGGTGTCTCCGTAGAGGTCCGCGTTTATCGCATGTAAATACTGTGGAGTTCGTTTTACATAAGAATTTTAATTATATACGTATCCGTCCGATCCGTGCATATAATTAATTTACTGATCGATCGCTGACCGTTGTCACGGTAACTCTCACATAGCTTATTTGACGTATCTGACGGATTCTATGGGTCATCGATCACCGATCATTCATCGATCAGTCAAACATCCGTCACCGATCATTCACCGATCAGTCAAGTTCCCGTCAAACAATAACGCCTAAGGTTGCAAGTACTTTAACTTTACCAATGAAGGCATGGACCAATGATGATAAGCATTTTTTCTAATCATTTAATGAATGCTTTCATGAGTTTCTGAATGCTTACTTCTTAATTTAATCACGAGGAGTAATAACACAAGACCACTAACGGTTGGTAGTAAAATCTGGATCCGATTCCCACGAAGCATTATTGTCGTGGAATCGGATCCAGATTTTACCTACCCATAATTTGTGGTTTCATGTAATTGCTCTTCGGGATTCGGAACCCTCTGCGAATTTTGGATCGGGATACCCGGTGTATTTATGCAGTAAAGATTTATCAGCACCTGCTAGTAAAAAACCAACCAGGCATTTTTTTTGTTTAGCCATTACATATATGACATGGAAAGAAAGAAAATGACTTTTCCTTTTTCATTTATAATGGGACAACATCATTATCTTGAAGTAAGTATTTTTCTCCTTTAGCAGTGGAATGACGTCTTTAAAAGTCGTTAATCTGTGCCACGTATTAACCTCCTTCTATTCGTGTATCGTTTGCCATTGAATGAGCTTTAAGCCACTGATGTAAATTGTACCCAACTAACAAATGATCTATAGTTGATTACTTCTACATCACTTAGCCTACGATGAACAGTTGTCTCCATGGCAATCCTACCGTATCATCTCATTGTGATTCATTTAAAAGGAAAAATAACAACGAATCGTAAAACAAATCCTTTATTGTTTATGTGCGCATACAGTGCAACAGTATTATGCCTTCAACGCTTTATGACGTATCGGTTATGAAAGTTATTCCTCTTTGATCCGATGAAGGAGAATGACAATCGTTTTGAAAGGTGGATTTGCCAAATAGAATGAAATTGTCTTCCGATTATTGACGTATAACTAAATTGGTTTCTCTTTCCTGTCTTTTCTGTGGTTGTCGAATGATTCGTGAAATATCATGTAAAATTCATAGTATGTGTTTATTTTGCATTTTGTATTTTTCGTTTTGTTTTGTGATTTTATAATTTGTTTATCAGAATGAACAATTATACTTGGACATGAACGTTACTAATAAATGTGTATGATTGCAGAAGTCAATTCTTTGGGTGGAAGCGTATCTTTAATGGAGGATTTATACTAATAAGAATTCTTACTATAAGCACCCTTCATAATATATTATCATTAAAATATATTAACGCTTTGAATGCCTCTTTGTAACCTCCGCGCTTCATCCAAAATGTGCTTCGGTCATCGCTTTAACACCCCAATTACAAAAAGAAGTATTTGATTCTTAATAACTAATTAAATGCGCATAAACACACAGTTAAGAATAAAAGTGATGAAATGTAAAGTATTTTTTCCAAGTTTGAAATATAAATCATTTATAATCACATTTTCTATTATAGTTAAATGTAATTTGCGAATATTAAATATTCATCTTTTAAAACACCATGCAGATCCATGCACATTTTGGTGCAAAGTTTCGATTGGTTGGTCATTTTCCGTATCATGTGGCCTTAAGGGTAAGAGCAAAGACTAGTTGAGTCGGAGTCAGAATATATAGTGTCCAGTTAGGGTGATATGTCTTCATGCGGACTGTTACCTTATGAACTAGCACATTAAAAATAGTGACACAAACAACCCATGCAGGAACACGATGTCTAGAAGTCAGCACTTCTGTGGTAACATGAATTATCATTGATATGGTCAAATTTATAAATTAACTGTTTTCAAAACTTTTAATTATTTGAAAAACTACGGATTTTCTATTCAGGAACAGATAACCTTAGCTGTATTTGGCAAAATGTTTCGGAATTTTGAGTTTTATGGTCTTTTAACTTTTTTATTCGACCGTCACTGATGAGTCTTTTGTACACGAAACACCCGTCTGGCGTACATTTGATATACAGTATTCTGGGGTTTTTTTTTTTTTGGCGTGTGAATATCTGATTAAGAAATTAAACGAATCTTTTATTTATTTAGAAGTGTTTAAAGTCATTATAGTACTGCAATTTCAGAGGAGATATGATTGATTGAATGTTGTTTTCTGACCGTCCAGTGGCAAATACTTCATGCATATTTATGACGGAAAGTAATGTAGAGAATAATTTCCAGACAAGAAATACAGAGTTGCAAGTGTTGTCGCTGAAAAGAGCAACGGGAAGGCGGGAACAATTACAAATAATAAGTCCAATAAATACAAACAACATCATGACCAAAAATTACTCAAGATACACAATAATATTGGATACTTTTGTTTGATATTCATTACTGTTACACTTACACAATTAAATAATTAAAATTGTCACATGGTGTTTTCTTATGTCGTATGAATTACAATGTATGTCATTATTCACAGTTCTGTAATTCTTTTTCGCCATCCGTAATGATTGCCAAAATGTTAACTTGGCATGCCATATTTGATAGAAATGCGGACGTGAAAGAAAGCACTTCACGAAAGCGTCAACGGAGATTAATATATTCCAGGGCGACGATTTCGTCATTTATAAAACAAAATACGTGTTTCTGAAGGGTAATTTGTTTCTAAAATTCAATGTTGACACCAATACTGATCTGTTGAGTATATAATTTATATTCAAAATTTGTTTTTGTTTAGAATACACCATTCCACGGAGATTACATGCTTAACAAATCTTTGCAGTTTTAACGCTACAATCAAAAGACATATTTATGCTTCGACATGCCAATCCAGGATTAAAGTCTGTATCACAGTGTTCTAAATATTGAATTTAGTCAAAAGGAACTGTTAGAGTATGAACCAGTTATTAAATAACTTTGGTTTCGTTAACATTCCCAAAATTTCTCTGAAGTACAGTGCCTTCTGAATTTTGTCAAAACTCGACGGTCTGCTAAAATCTCACTTTGAATTCATACAATGATAAATACAAGAATATCCTGTGTTCCTTTCTCGTAGATGTAAAATTACATCATAAAGAAACTACCCGAAGAAAAGTCTGACGTCGGATACAGTGAATACCGGAAATCATCTCCGGTCCGCAGTTCGTTCAAATATTTCGATGATTTAATAAAACTATGACGATTTTGTTTCACCTTTTTAATTTTTAACTATGAGCGTACCTACGGCCCACTTAGATATTTGAACAGCATCAACATATGTATTCAATGAATGTCGGGTATAAATATGATCGTACGCTCATAGTTTAAAATGCAGAAAAGGTTTGAAACTGCCATTTTTCTGCCCTTTTCGCGAATCTTGAGGTGTTTACAACATCAAAGCATGAATAATATCAGCCGAAGTTGACAAATCTATTGATATTTACAAAAATATAGGTTTTAAACTTTAAAATAAAGTATTATAATTTATGACATGTCACTTTTAATTTGAACGAAAATTGGGGCCGTTCTCTGATGCTTATCGTACCTTGTCCTTTGTTAATTATACTGATACAAGGAATTTGTCAAAGGTAAAAAATGCCCATTTCTAGTTTCATAAATACTTCCGTATTTCCTTATGTATTTACAAAATATATTTTAACAACATTTTTTTTCATTAACTTATGTTGCATGTAATATGCAACAAGAGATAAGTTCACTCTTAAACGCATACATTTTCAATTTTTCGAATTTGTGATGACGTTAAATCTAGAAAACCGATTCTGATTCGAAATTGATTAAGTTTATTATTGTTTGCACCTAATAATTAAATAATATCTTTATCAACAGAAGTATGGATTGTGTGTATATTAGGAATTACGATTCTTGGTGAGTAAATATTACAAAAGGTTTTTAACTTGGAGACATCGGATTTTTCAAGCAATAATTAAACCATCTTTTCTCTGTTTGAAATGGGAACCAGTTCATATCCCATGGATTTAAATTTTATAGTAAGTCATGTTTTTACTCTATCTGTATTTTGACGATCTTTGTATGTAACCATATTTTACAAAACTATCACCTACATTATATATGTTAACAGTATGCAACCATAACATGTAATAGTCTACAAAAGACTCACTAGTAATGCTCAAGTAAAAAGTCAGAAGTTGAAAAGCATTCACGACCCGAAATTACGAAATGTCTATTCATGTGGTATACAATACTGAATATTTCGAGCAATTCAATGTTCTATAGACAATTCATTGATGCATATGACCATATCAATGATATATCATGTCAACACAGGAGGGCTTTAAATAGAATCTTGCGTACATAATGTTCTCAAACAGTGTGCTTTGCCTGTTAAATTACAATTTTAGACTAAATGTTCTAGACCTTTGTATACTTTGCTAATTAATACATACTGACTAATCCTACTGATTAACAAAGTATAACGAAAATACCGAGCTCCAAAGCAAACTCAAAATGGGAAAAACTGACAAAATCAAACGACATCTATCGACGGAACGACTGAAAACAGTCAAAGTAAACTTGTATGATTTTGCATAAACTCATATTCCATAGGGGAGTTGTTTGATTGTCAATGAGCTAACTATCCACCAGTTACCACTGGACGAAAAGGCAAACAACGGTTTAGTACTTTACAGCAATACGCAATGAACAAAACCAATCAGTAAAGTACGCTTTAAACGACTGTGGACTGACAAATATGAAAAGTTGAAGACAGAAAACCAGCAGCATGATTTATCAGAAAATAATCCAAAAACAAAATGGCAGACTGAAACAAATTACGACCACTGAATTAAAGGATCCAGACTGGATCATTGACAATTTAGCTTGTAATAAATATTTGTGAGCTTTCATCTCTCCTTTACACGAAAACAGTATTGAAACAGAACAGCATAAAATCAAAATGTACAATATCAGCTTAAAAGGCTTCATATAAAGATTGCATCTATACAAAATAGTTGCTCTAGTATACTGTTTCGCCACTATCCCAGATTACATGAAGGATTGACCGCTCACAAACTTATTTAACCCCCTTTCCCACATTCTTAATGTTTCTTACCCGTGACAGGAATCTGTAGTCCAGTGGCATTAGTTGGTTCATGTCTGTCATACTCCCTTTTCGTAAATTGTTCGGTTATAAATAAGGCTGTTAATATTCAATTTTGAATTGTTTCACATTTTTCATGTCGGGGCGTTTATAGCCGACTTGAAGTTAAGGGTTTATCAAATTATAAAAGGCTATACGGTGGCCAATAATTGCTTGTATCTACTTTATTTGAACTCTGGTGAATTGCTGTCTAATTGGCAATCCACCACATCTCCTTCTCTTTATATTAATCTATTTTAAAGTTACATTGATAGACGTAAACTACATGTAATCTTTTAAAATCTCATCACAGATATCAGGATTATACTGTGGTACGCCACACATGCGTTTTGATACACACGACTAACCAGTAGATATCATATTAAAACAGTTGGAAGAAAAATTAAATTATCAATCGTAAACAATATTATATAACAACACTAGGTAAAAGAATTATCAAAGCTAATTTAAACCGGAAAGGTTCTAAAACCACAGCCTATTAGCTAAGGCTTAGATATTATTTTGTCTTTTCAAGATACAGAAAATAATTATGTTTTTATGTAATTGTATTTAACCAGTCTTTTTTCAAATGTTAAGTGAAAACAAACTGATTTATTGTTCTAGGTTTTTATGTGCATCTACTACTTCCGGTTGGTGAAACAATTGCAAAGTCATTTAACGCAAGTATGAAATCGTAATTTTTAAAGAAAGGAACGGATTTGATTTATATTGCTTTTGTAGCCTTGTAAGAAATACAGAAGTCTCAGTTTGTGAATTTAAGATAGCAGATACCCTTTGCCACCTTAAATATTTGTCATTTGCACGCTAAATTAGACAATAGCGATGGTTGTTTTGATATTCTTTCTGTACTTGGAATCATTTTTTCCGTTCCCGTTCCTCTTAAATTTCAGTCCCACCAACAAAGCAAACTTATTTTAAAGGTGCAAGATTTTCGTTTAACTATTTTTAGTTAATAAATAAAACCATAATTAAATTAAAAGGCGTCTTTGCAAGCAGGATCGTCATTAAACTGGAATTGCCTGAACTTGAATGAATGTATGTATGAGATCTAATTCCACAAATCTAAATAAAATAAATTACATTTCTTTTAGATTTTCTTTCAGTTCCTATTTTATTGGGGATTCAGCATAGAACAGTAGACGATGATAAAAACATTTAACGAATGATTGATTGACTATGCGTGTTATTTCTCCAAGTAATATTTTGTATAGTACGGTACTATTCCATGTTGTTTTAAAAAACTTATATCTCCATGAATGACGGTTAAAATTTTATTTTGCAACTTAGCTAAAATGTATATTAAAAGGTTTTAGATTTGAACGTAAAGTAACTTACTTATGGTTAATTTTACCTCAAACTAGTTAGATGGCGGACAACCCAACAGTTTAATGGGGACGAACTACAAGAAAACAACAGGATTGATGGAAATAAATCTGTAATTTCACGAAGATCGATGACATGCAATATCAGTATTGAAGAATTATGTTATTTCAACGGAGCCAGAATTAGCAAAGAACAAAATCATTCTCCGGAATCACACAAGTCTACGGTAGTATGAATTACATGTACAAGTGATGTAGGGTATACGGGTTAGTGTTTATTTTTGTCCATCTGGCTTTTCATTTCGATAAATCAAAAGGAGAACAAAACATTGCCTTTTTCTAGAGTGCAACATACACTACTTAACTTAATGACATAGTGTTCTTGCTAGTTTATGATATGCCAAAGCAATATATCGTATAAGACGCCAGGAACCATATCTTTTCCGGAGAAAAAACACAAATTAAAATTGTTTTCTAGTGGTTTGTTGCCACTAATGTATTATCGCCAATCGTTACATTATTTCGAAACTTTGCTTTTTATACCTGTATACCACCATTCCCATGTGAAATTGAAAATCTTCGAAAAGAAATAATCCACAATGCTTTTCAACATAAAATGATAGCATAAGCTATAAATGTATTACTTTTGGATACCATACGACATATTTTGTTAGTAGTGAGCAAAAGGTAAAACATGCTACACATCGGAACACGTGATCAGTATGCTGGAGTTTCTTACTGACAACATGTATGTTGAATTTTGAGGTAGACTTTTCAACAAGTTGTCGGCATTCATATGGGAACGAACTATGCGCCTCTCCTTACCGACCTCTTCTTATTTTCATGTGAGTCGGATTTCCTTCAGACACTTGTCAAAACAAGAATATCAAAGAAGATAGATCATTTAATTTCCCATTTAGATATATCGATGATGTTAAGGCCTTTAACAATCCAAACTTTTCTGATTGGGTTCCATTAATGTGTGGTGGTTTTAACGACCTTGACTACCCATGAGGGTCTTGCACGGTCGGTATTTCCCAACTCATTCGATATTCAAGAGCTTGCAGCTGCTATTCAGACTTTGTAAAACGTCACAACGAGACTGAGCAGAAAGTTGATGAACCAGGATTATGTCAAAGAACGGCTCGTCCTTTTTCCAAAAGAGCCCACCGGAAGATACCAAGACCTTGTTGATAAATATTTCGTATCAACTTCACAAAAATACACGAAGGTCTTGAAGTATAGATTCTATGTACTTACGTTGTTTATCATTTTAATTACGTGTTATATTGTTCTTTTATTTGTCTTTGTATATTATTACTTTAACTGTTTAGTCTATTTTGGTAATATCCATTTGAAGTGGCTTGGTACTTATACATCCCGTCATTGTGTTTTTCTGTCATACGGCTTCTTATAAATTTGAAATTTTACCATTTGTTTCCATTTTCGTCAATTATTTCGAAAATTATAATAGAGACAAACTTTATTTATCATCAATAAGATATGATCTACAAATCAATCAAATTATCGAATCGTCCGATGTCTGCCTTTTATCAGAGTTTTGCTACTTTTTGGCGTTTTGCCTTAAATTCCGAAATTTATAATTGAAAAAAGAAACGATTTCGATAATTTGATTGATTTGTAGATCATATCTTATTGATGATAAATAAAGTTTGTCTCTATTATAATTTTCGAAATAATTGACGAAAATGGAAACAAATGGTAAAATTTCAAATTTATAAGAAGCCGTATGACAGTTTTGACGATAGTAAATTAGCAAAATGATCACCAAGACAAGATCAACAAATAAACTCATCATAGATACCAGGATTGCAATTTTGTATTTGCGCCAGACGCACGTTTCGTCTACAAAAGACTAATCAGTGACGCTCGAATCTAAAAAGTTAAAAGGCCAAATAAAGTACGAAGTTGAAGAGCATTGAGGTCCAAAAATTCCTAAAAGTTTTGCCAAATACAGCTAAGGTAATCTATTCCTGAGGTAGAAAAGCCTTAGTATTTCAAGAATTCAAAGTTTTGTAAGCAGTTAATTTATAAACGGTCAATATGACTGAAATCGTCTAACTCCTTATTAGGTTTATTGCTCTGTAAGGACGATTTCTACATATTTTTAAGTTTTGTCTATTATCGTAAAACTGTACAAAATAGAAAAATCCTTAAAACAAAATGATTAGAAAACAATATCGAAGAATATATCAAATTGCCGAAATCGTCAGTCGACTCCTTAATTGCGTTATGTCCCTTGATTGTGATGTTTGCATTGGTTTTTTTTTTGGCCTTATATCTTGAAAATTATAAAGACGCATTGACGCTTTAAATAGCAAAATGATCAACAAGCTAAGATATACAAATAAGTTTAATTGCAAAATCTTCAGCTGACTCTTTTAAAAGTTCTTGCTCTTTGATGACAATTTTACGATATATTTGGCCTTTTGTCTATTATCTTAAATATTATAAAAATAGTAAACACTATAAAAATATCTTGAATATTATAAACGATAGTTAGACATTCTTAAATATCTTGAATATTATAAAAGATAGATAGACACTCTAAAAGCAAAATGATAAGCAAGACAAAATCTACAAATAATTAAAATTTTGCCTTAATCGTTAGTAGACTTTTTAGGAGTGATTGCCCTCAAATTATGATTTTTTTACACTTTTCTTTTATGTTTTTGGCAAAACCTAGACAAGAAAGAGAGAAATATTGAAATGCACATAGACCTAGGTGATCGAAAAGGCTTTTATATCACGTAGTTTTATTTTGATTTCGGGTTTATTTTTGATACAGACTCTAAGTTTGGTAAATTCAAATAAGAGAAAGTCAATGAAACGCAAAAAAAAACCAAACGTACGACTATATCAACCTAGGGAACAACTTGAAATCAACTGTCATGTTTATGAGTTGGTACAGCAAGAACAGAAACAAGTTACTTCAAGTGATGCTGCAGATGAGTTAAAACTCACTAAAAGATCAATTTAGCCAAGCAACACTCTACAAAATGAAAAACAATGTTGAGTTAGAATCAAACGGAATTTAAATCAGATGCTCCACAATGACACCCTGAAAGCAACATTTTTTCATAGAAAAGGGTATTTACTATTCCAAGAAACTATAACATAAATTACCTGAATAATTGTGATGGTAGAATCGATTATTTTTAATTTCATTTTAGATATAACAATAGAGGTTGATGATTTTGCAGCAAATACGACGAAAAAATTGTAAGTTTTGATATTAATGTCGCCAAATGTTCTGATATTGCTGGACAAGGTTTAGAAAATAAACATGATTAAGATACTCATGATATTGATAGATATGAATTGACTTATTAGATGGACTGTTTAAGTTAGAATATTATACTTAAATATAATTTCCTCATCTAAGCAAAATATGACAAACAAGATGCAAAACAAAACAACATCATTTTGTTTAATTGTGGTTTTTGTTGGGAGTATAAGTTGATGTATTCATTACTTATTCAAATTGACTTGTTATTTATTCTATAATAGATATTTGGTACGCGCAATGTGAAACTGATATTAGAAGAAAGCAAACCCGGAAACAAAAACAAAATAGTCTTACGGACCATAAAAATTTCAACAGCAAAAGATTTGAACTAGCTTAATTTAAACTCCTTGTTCGACTGTGGCTCTTAAGAACTACAGATATTAGACAAAAGTGAGTTTTCATTGTCAAGTTTTATTGTTTATTTTATAGTAAGAGTCGTTGTCATTTCTGATGGGTTGATCACAAATGCAAATTTTATGATATCAATCTGGATTGAAAGCACAGCAAACTTTTCCGGAAATATTTTTCTTTTGTTCACGTCGGAAAATTAAAATGATCCTGATTAATATCATTGCCAAATAAACAATAAAAATTTAGACATTTCTATATCTAATGGTATTTGTTTAATATAAATCGGACATGGGTAGTTACTTGGTAATATTTTTTGAAAACTGTCGATTTGAGTTGAAATGATAGGTGATATTTTATTTGTTGGGATCTCACTTTGTCCACTAACTGTATATACATATTATGGGACAGACGAAGTAACTAATAAGTCATTAAACCCGAAGTTCGTATAATTGCAAAAAAAAACAATTCTGAAGATACAAGAATCGTATTTATACATATCGCAATCTTTACAAAACACTTGAAAAGGCGAATAATTAAACTGTTCTAGTGTGACGAGCCGAAAGAAATAACAAAGGTTGACGCACACCAATTTATAAACATATTTTCTATTCATAACCGAATAATTAATTTCTATGTTAACATTTAAATAATTATTATCTATATCCTTTACAGTCGGTTTAAAAAGGAAGAACGACTAAAAGTTTTCCAAGAAAAGGAATAAAAGAAAAGGAAACTTGATAACGAAATATCAAATATAACGAAATTGGGAAGGGAAGGGGGGGAAATAACGGAATTGACTTGGGAGTCTAACATTTATTTAACTGGTATGTATACAATGACACTGAACATTTATGAATTGTGTGAAATATTTTAAATATATATCTGGAACCTATATAGCTAGATCCTTTATCATTTTGTCTGCAGATTTATATTGATTGTAGTTGTATTGGACTTTAAATTGGCTAATCACTGAATCTTTTGTAAATCTTTTGAAACACTGTAAACCAATCGTTCACAGCAATTTAACGCATTAAAATTAAGATTAGTGATGAGCACCTGTATTGTCTCTTATACAGTTCATGGTATATATATAAATTAAATTTTCACAAACATACTAACTAATATATATTTTTAATGTAATGCATGCTAATTGATTATTAAAATTAAAAGTACATTTTCGGTTCATAACGAGGGCATTTAACGATTATCATAGTTTGAACAAGGATGCAGTGATGTGTGCATTCCTCATGGCTACAAGCTGCCTTCATTTATACATTGTGTTAATATTTTGCTTGTTAATAAAATTGTCAAATAAACTTTATGTTCTTTCCTTATGATGTCCCATTTATCTTATATTTCAGCATTCATTCTTATTTCAAATTTTCAGCTCAATTGTTTGTCTTTGTAAACACCTGGCGTCTGTCGTCTGTTGCAGAAATTACAAGGTCAAATTAAACTTGGCCACATTCATCAATTTGGTATCGAGTCTAAAATCTGTATTCAATTATCCTGCTGGCCATCCAACATGGCTGCTAAAGCTCAGAATAGAACATAGGGTAAAACGAAAATATTTTCTATTATATTGAAATTTGTTGTAAATTGTGTAAATTTGATAGGTTTTGATAGCTGTTAACCCTATCCTTCATTTGGATTGTGGTAAAACAGCACACTTTAGTAGGAAACTGCAAACTCAATTGAAAAGTGATTGAATCAGCAGATTGGCACTTAGCACAGAAATATAGAAACAAAAGACACCAAATACCGATCTAAAGAGTACTCCGTAAATATTAAACGCTAGCTGAAAGCCTATATATTACAACTAATAAATTTATCATGTTTTCCAAGACTGAAATCTGAATCAGCACTCATACAATAGGTTGAGAAAAGCAAGAATTGCTAAGATACGCATCGACTGACGTGTACGTTTTAATAACTACATAATAATACATGTTTAATTATGAAAAATCAATATTAGTACCGATTCAGACTATATTCAAAGATCTTACCGGGTTTTGAATTGATAACTTTTAGGAATAAGCTTATTTAAAGGTTTTAAAAATTGATTTGATCGTATTTAACGTTTAATGATTTTTATAATGTTTTGACATAATTGTTTGCAGTGCATATGTGGCCTTCAGTATGTGAATGAATCCAACAGTGGTGGTTTGGGAGTGAGGGATGGGGTATAGAAGGACAAATGTTTTGTGTGAGAAATTGGGATTACGGTTTGCAACCCTGAGCTTTGAAACATTTCCAGAATGTTGGTATATATATTGAGGATGTGAAGCTCATTTTTGTACACATTTGGAAAATTTTTGTGCTCTATGGATAGCATTATCATCACAAATAGGATATAATATTCATAAGAAGGTTGCTAAGGTACAGCCAATATTACAAACCAAATCATTGTATTGATGGGGAATTAGGAAGTTTTTAAGTAATTTGTGATTTAATCATTTACGAGTTATCGTCAGTATCGTTCATTGACACTAAAAACACGGGCATTTCAAATGAGTTGGGAAATATAATCAATTCTATAAATGGTCAAAGGAAATGCACCGTCTGATAGAAAAATTAAAAATAAGGAAGAGAAAAAGCTCTTTACCATAACTTTGATAACGAGTTTCCGGTGTAAAACGTTAATATAAAAAAGCAGATCTTGCAATCAGTTTAATTGAGGTCTAGAGCTGGCATGTCAGTAACTGCTAGTAGTCCTTTGTTAATTTATGTATCATTGTCATTTTGCCTAGTTTCTTTTGTTACCTATTCTGACATCGGACTCGGACTTCTTTTAAACTCAGTTTCACTGTGTGTATTGCTGTGTGTTTCTTTATTCTACATTGGCTAGAGGTATAGGGGAGGTTAAGATCTCACAAAACATGTTTAACCCCGCCACATTTTGCGCCTGTCCCAAGTTAGGAGCCTCTGTTCTTTGTAAGTCTTGTATGTTTTTAATTTTAGTTCATTTATATGTTTTGGAGTTTAGTATGACGTCTATTTTCACTGAACTAGTACACATTTTTATTTAGGGCCAGCTGAGGACCACCTCCGGGTGCGGATTTTCTCGCTGCGTTGAAGATCCATCGGTGGCCTCTGGCTGTTATCTGCTCTCTTTGGTCGGGTTGTTGTCTCTTTGAAATATTCCCCATTTCCATTCTCAATTTTAGATGTATTCTGATTGCCAATGAGACAAATATCCCCAAAGTTAAAATAAAGTGAATGTAAGCAATTATAGACAATCGTATGGTCTTTAATACTGAAAAAAATTCTACCGTATAGTCGGCTTTAAAAGACCCCGACATGAAAATATGACATAATTCAATTGGGAAAACTAACGACCTCAATCATAACGAAACAATTTACGAATAACAAATATGACAGACATGAACTTACGACAACGACAGGTTCCGGACTTGGGACAGGCACATAAAGAATGTGGCGGAGTTAAACATGGTTCAACCCTTCCTAACCTAGGACTGTAGTTTAACAGCACTACATCAAAACAAACTAAAAAGTCAATTAATGAAGGCTTAACTCAACAGATCGATTAAAGCAGAAAAACATAAACAAAACACAGACAGGAAATGGCAGGTTATTCATTCTGCCCTCACCCCTCTCGCAGTTTCTGAAAGCTAGTTCAAAGCTAACAACAAACAAAATCATGTATCTAAGACTAAAATATCAATCAGTACACATCCAATAGATGTATTATAAAGACGTCCAGAGAAAACATGACCTTTACAATGCCAAACTATAGGTATCGACAGATTGTAGTACCATGAAACATTGTGTGAAAGAAAATAGCACCTTGAAAGTAAATATGTGTAATATTTAAATTTACTGGTAACAAAATCAATATTTATACCAATGAAAACAATATTCAAAGATTTAATTACAGTGTTGAATAGATAACCTTTTAGAATAAGTTTATTTAAACATGTTAAGAGATTGATAATTTTCCCGGATCGTTTCTAAATTTACGGTCTCGATTAAGAACACCACCGTTAAATTTAGGATGTGCTATTCCGTTTCAAATAAGTATTCACCAGGTAAAGTGAAACTTGCGAACCAATTTTTGTATCTTTGGAGGAATTAAGTAAATATTTTAAGTAATTTAGGGTAACGAAATCCTGATTCATTTATTTACTAGTAATACATAGATTACGTTCATTGAAATTCAAAACTTCACTATAGACACGAGCATAGCGACTGATATGGGATATATTTACACCGTGAGACGATGCCAAAGGAGCATCACTGTCCAAAAAGAATGGGGAAGAAAAAACACTCCTTTAGTCATTAATTTTGGTGAAATAATGAAATAACTATATCTAGGAAAGGACAGATATTATTATTAATAATTGATTTATTCAAAATAAGTTCCTTTGGGTAAATTTCAGCAGTACATTTAGATTTTCAACGAAAAAATATCATCAAGATAAGTGTTTTGAATTTATCAATTAAATGGAATTTAGACGATTCTTTACTTAGATAGGCCATACACTGTGATTCATAACAGTATAGGAACAAGTCTGATTTATCAGACGACCATTTAGTAAGAGAGAAACTTTTGTTTGGTAATATTGTGTGAAAGTGTAGTATAAAGAGTGGAAAGTCAAAACTCTCAACTGAACCAAAAGGATCACCAAAAGCACGTAATTTATCTAAAACTTCCAAAGAATTTTTACACTTCAAAATGGTTATTTCCACTCTTTCCATGTGTTTTCTTACAAAATAAATGATAAGTTCTTTGATAGAAGTTAATGAACTCGTTAAAAGCACCGAAAGATAAGTGGTAGAAAACTTACATGTACTAGAGGCCGAGATGAAACGATATTTTCGTTTATTTTCGTTTATTTTTTTTTTTTTTTTTTATTTTTTTTTTTTTTTGTGTAGTTTAGGTAACCAAAACATAGTTGGGACCTTTAAATGTTGAGAAGAGGTTTTAGCTGGGCTGTGGTAGTGACATGATTATTTACTATATGATTCTCTGTGAAGCATACTGGCCTTGAATGTTGAATGTATATTTTCATTCTTAAGGACTTCCGTGTTGTATTTACGTCAAACCACCATCACATTGTTTGCTGCTTTTCACAAAACGCTTTGCGAGTATTTAATGCTAGAAATGGGCGCATAACTTTCTCTATATATATTTCTAAATTATTTTTGAAATGTGATATGCGAATATCAACAATTCTCAGACATTTATTTAAATAGGAATCAAGTGACTTTTGTCAGATTTCTCCCGTTTATACCGATACTTTTCCCAACTTATTTTCGACGTTGGACGATATTTTGATACTTTTCAGAAAGTTTATAACCTCTCAGTCTTGAACGATGTTGAGGTCCCTGTAATAACATGGTCATAGGGATCATATTTAAACTCCGATATTTTACTGTTTCAGGTTGAAGGAGCATTATTTTCTATACTGACGTCTGATGTCACTGACGCATAATTAAATTTCTACTGTCTTTTATACGAATAAGGACTTATAGAATGCTCAATTTTATCAAAATATGGAGGTTTAATGTTTTTAACGGTAGAGTCATCAAAGTATTAGACAAATTTATCAAATCGATACCTCTGTAAATGTATTTTAATTTTAGAAAATACTTTTATTATCTTCAGGTTTGTCAATTTGAGGAACAGTTAATCCAATATTGTCAGATTTACCAGTTATCCCTTTGTTGTGATATTATTCAAATTATGATATTTTTGCGATGTTTTAATGGTGCAAAAAATGCAGCTGAATAATTATCGCATTAATAAGAATTCACATTTTCATTCCGATCGCATTATTCACTTCAATCAGTTTTAATTTAAAATGTGTATTTACGCTTTTATTACAGTTTATACTCAACCACGAGTGAACCGGTTTCTTCTCTCAATTAAATTAAATATATGTTTATATGTTAAATGCGTGTATTTCATTGGTCATATTTTAAAGTTTTAACCAACTTGCAAACCAAATCGTTGTATCTTAGAAGAATTTAGTAAAGGCTTTAAGTAATTTGTAGTAACGAAATCCCTGACTTAATATTTTTTAGTAACACATAAACTACGCTTATTGAAATCCAAAACGTCATTACAAACACAAGTTGGGATATATAAACACCCGTAAGTCGGTTCCAAAGGAACATCACCGTCATGAGAAGAAATTTTATCAATAGGAAAGAACATTCATCTCTTTTGTCGTAAATTTTATGCTGAGAGTCTGGTGTAACACTAAAATGTCTAAATCTAGGATAGGACAGTTATTGCTGTTAATACATATAATAATTTGTTTATTTAAAGTAAGTTTCTGCAGTATTTAAGAGAAGGAATTCTTGATTATTCAAAGCAAAAATATCACCAAAGTCACAGTAAGTCTGACTAAATTAAATTTAGACAGATTTGTAAGAGTTTGCGTTAATTATTATCAATAACAAAAAGGAACAGGTACGCATTTAAATGGCACCATTCAGATTATGCAATGCAGATGCATTTCAATTGTTTCTGTAATTTTAGAAATGAGGATAAAGTCAAAGCACGATCATTTAAACGAAAATTATAATAAACAGGCAAACTAAATAAGGATTATAAAGTGGAATGAGATTATGATGACATTCACAAAATTGTTAGAAATAAGTCTAAAACCGAAAACAGAGCGTTTCAATTGCATATTTTATGGTGAAAAATATTCAAGTTAAACAACAACAGAATATATATGAGGTTTTCTTGTATACTTTTGTCATATTTAAACTGACAGCATAATACATTGTTTACAATACAGAAATATTTATACAAATCGATAAACATGGAAATTAACAACACATTGTTGCAACACAAAATGACACACTGATGAGAATGCTGTGTGTATGTGTAGATGCTGAGCGAAATAACAGGAATCATTTATAGCGCACAAATGATCAAATATGGTGTAACGGAATATTATGTATTTCCTTCTATATTGTAAATGATTAATTCAGATTTTATACTGATTGATTTCAAATTACAGAGTTCAGCGTATCCTGAAACAAAAAGCTCTAAAACACACACTATTCAAAATTATAACTATTTCCTTGTTAGGATTTGAATTGAATCATCGGACAAATGTCGAATTGCTTGGTGGTTTTGCTGTTAATTGTGATAAGAAGTGAATCCAGAGGTTTAACAAGATATGAGCAAAACTAATGTTTTAACAAGAGTGCAAGGTTAGAACTTTTTCGTTTCCTTAGACTACTTATCAATAGGTTTTAATCTGATTTTAGTTATTCTATTTTGTGAAGTTACACCACCGTACCAAGATCGAAAGAGGTTAAACTCGCAAAATGTATAATACAGACAATCTTAGCCAGGAGCCAGCAAACCAATGGTTTCGTTATATGCTGTCTTTCATTTTGTAGTAGTATAAACCATGTCGTTGATGTTCTTTTTTAGTTGTTTCCAATTTTTATACAACAGCACTTTATAATTTACTATACAGTCTGGTTTGTGCTGATTGTTGAATCCATAGGGTTATCTGTAATTGTTCATATCTTTGTACTACTAGTAGTCTTTGGTTGTACTACCTGTAGCATTTGTATTAATCACGCTTCTTCGTATTTTTGTAATATAGAATTATAACAATGAAGGAACGTGGACTTCTTTATCCATTTTATAGTAGCAAAACAACAATCATTACCTTTATTTCCTTTAAATTACAATTACATGTCACAGATTATCACGGATATGTTCCTCTTGTCGCAACACAATTCCTGTCTTTTCGCGATTGTGACGTCACCAAATGTTTAGTTGCAATGAGTAAGAAGACTTGTGCCATTATTGCAGCAGGAACTGCTAATCATTCCTGTGCACCAAATATAACCCCTACCCCTGAAATATCTATTGGAATTCTTATAGATCAATATTCAGTTTTAGCGAGTGTCTTGTGGAATGTGTTTTAGTCTTTGGTCGTCTATATTTTTGGCAATTATTATTATGGTTTTGTCTTTTTCAGACTTATAGCTTTTATTTACTCGTGGTATTTTTCTTAATCTTTTCAAATATTTAACCCGATGAATTTATTCAACAAATGTAGTGTTAGTAGTTGAATTTGTTTCATACCTTTGGTTCATACAAATTTTGAACGTGTTTTCGATCATTGACTAGCATAAACAAATAGTATATGTATCAATATAGGAAGAAACATGTTGTACATTCATATCCGTATTTATGACGCGTGCTAATGTGTTTAACCATTATAAAACTTCCTTGAATTTATAATGGGAAACATGATGGAATGTTCTGGGAAAATGTATATCAAGTTAGAAGACAAAAATAAATTTGTTCTGGAAAAATGACATGAATAATTTTGCGGAGGAATTTGTCGGAATATCCTGTCGTAATTATTTCCTTTTGAGTTTTACAATGCTTAATTTGACTTGGAAACAATTTGCTTAACTATAGCATCAATAATTTCCGCATCAGAATTAGATTAAAATGTCAGAATGCTGTATTGTTTGTTTTTATATACTTATCGACCAAGTGATTAATAAAACAAAAATTAATAGTTGCACCAGATGAGAAATATATATGTATACGTTTTGATATAATCATAGGGTTTTAATTTTCTACTCTTCAAATCATAGATTGAAAACAAGTCACTAATTTTACAGAAGTTCCAAACATAACATTAAACAGAGCGATATATTGTTTAGAAATAACTGCTAAAAATATAATCTGAACTACATGTATTCTATTTCGAAAATAATAAGGAAAATTCAAACATTTTCTTCCATATGTAAACGTACTCTAATATTAGTACTATTATAACTATGGGTTATTTTGTACATATCGGAGTTTAGTGATGCGTCCATTTTGCTGAACTAGTATACATTATTGTTTAGGAGCCAGCTGAAGCCCACCTCCGGTTGCAGGATTTTCTTGTAGCGTTGAAGATCAATATGTGTCCTTGGGTTCCTTTCTACTCTTTGGTCGGGTTGTCGTCTCTTTGACACATTACCAGTTTCCATTTTCCTACCTATAAATATTTTTACCAAAAAAAAAAAATTCAAATCTTGCAGACATATTCAGATAAATTGAAAAAAACCTGTGCAAAATTAAAGTAAAACTACATTTTGCGTATTCCTTATCCCCGATTAAGCCAATAATCGTTGTACAACTCTTAAAAATATCTTTAGGCTATGATCAAATTCTTTTATAAAACATGCACTAGAAATCGGAGTTGTTAATTACCCTGATGTCAATAGTACACCTCCCAAATCAAATAATTACACCCGGATATAAACATTTGCCAAATTTAAGGGAAAATTTGTTTACCAATATTTATTTAACATGCAAAACTCCAAAACAAAAAGAAATAGTGGCAAATTTCCAAAATAATAACAGTGTGCCAATATAGTAAAAAAGTTTAAATTTCAAATACAATTGAATTTGCCAAATATCAAATAAAATTAAATTTGCTACAATTTCAAATAAAATAAGATTTTCCAAAATTTCCACAAAAAATAAATTCTGCCATAATTACAAAAGATAAAGAAAAAGTATAGGCTAATTCTAACTATGCGCAGCAACATTGAGGTTGAAAGACTCTGTCGGAAAAGTATTTAAAATAGCCGAATACCAATGTAAATTAAAAAAATTGTAAGGGTTCCGCGGAACCCAGTGTTTCGCCTACTTTATGAATCTAATTAATGTTTTAAGAACTTTAACTGCAGACTGTATGTAATGTTAACTGTAAGAACAACTAAGTCCATATATAAGTAATATACGGAAAAACAGGAAATATATTTTACAAAATTTCCTTCTAGATACTAGCTTTTGATCATAAACAAGCTTCTGTCCAAGTTTGGTAAAAATCCAGGATAGTTAAATAAAGTTATGAAAATTTTAAAACTTTAACCACAGAGTGAATGTAATGTTAACTGGCAGAAAAACTAAGTCCATTTATAAGTAAAATACGAAAAAAAAAAAATTTTTTTACAAATTTAACTTCTGGATACCATCTTCTGATCATAAACAAGCTTCTGTCCAAGTTTGGTAAATATCCAGGATAGTTTAAGAAAGTTATTAAAATTTTAAAATCTTTCACTACAGAGTGAATGTAATGTTAACTGTAAGAAAAACTAAGTCCATATATAAGTAATATACGGAAAAACAGGAAATATATTTTATAAAATTTCCTACTAGATACTAGCTTTTGATCATAAACAAGCTTCTGTCCAAGTTTGGTAGAAATCCAGGATAGTTTAAGAAAGTTATTAAAATTTTAAAACTTTAACCACAGAGTGAATGTAATGTTAACTGGCAGAAAACTAAGTCCATTTATAAGTAAAATACGAAAATTTTTTCTTTTTTTTTTACAAAATTTACTTCTGGATACCATCTTCTGATCATAAACAAGCTTCTGTCCAAGTTTGGTAGAAATCCAGGATAGTTTAAGAAAGTTATTAAAATTTTAAAACTTTAACCACAGAGTGAATGTAATGTTAACTGGCAGAAAACTAATTAGATATAAGAAGATGTGGTATGAGTGCCAATGAGACAACTCTCCATCCAAGTCAAAATTTATAAAAGTAAACCAATATAGGTCAAAGTACGGTCTTCAACACGGAGCCTTGGCTCACACCGAACAACAAGCCATTTATATGTAAAATACGAAAAGTCCATTTATAAGTAAAATACGAAAAAAAAGATTTTTTCTTCTTCAAAATTTACTTCTGGATACTACCTTATGATCATAAACAAGCTTCTGTCCAAGTTTGTTAGAAATCCATGATAGTTTAAGAAAGTTATTAAAATTTCAAAACTTTAACCACAGAGTGAATATTTGAGGACTGTAGGATCGCTATGTCTCGCTTTTGCGACAAAAGTCTCAGGCTCGACAAAAGGAGAAGTCTTTGAAATACCAACAAAACCAAACGCTCGATTATATCAACCAACGGAACGTAAAATCAACTTTCATATTCCTAACTTGATACTTAAGTTCTTCATAATAGTTTTCACGTTTACACCAAATTACATAAATGAGCAAAGAAACTCTTGGTAAAAATAAATTGGTTATCATGGTGTAATGAGTTATGTACAGAATGTTACACCGACGTTGAAAATTCACGAAACCCATAATTAATATTATTCAATTGGAGTCCCAAGAAAATGAAAATGAATTCTCAGTTCAGTAAAATATTATAGAACTACAAGTATCATACACACTGGAATCACAAGCAATTGAACGTAAAAGACAGAGTGAAAATACTATACAACTTTTCAATTTTATAATTATTATATCGTATAAATCAACTATAATAACCCTTTTCATACCTTTTTCTTTATGTTTTGATTTGTTTTACAGTGTTTATTATTGCTGTTCAGACTATGAAGAAATCAACTATAAATGTATTGGTAAGTATGCAAGGAATCGTGTATAGAATAAAAGATTTAATAGTGAATAGTCATTATTGAACAAATGAACAAATGCGAAACGTCCTGAGCGCTTTTCACCAGGAACTCTGAAACCTACAGCATTTTAAAGCCAGGAATGTTTAAAACTTTAGATGGTATATGACCCAAAAAATCTTCACAGAATATCCCAACTCAGCAAAAGAACATTTTTAGGGAGTTAAAGCCTTATTTTCGTATTATTTTTTACTTTATCAAAGTTATATTCGGATGGAATTGTGTATTCTTGTGGCTAAACATACTTCTCCATATTTCTTAAATAATTAAAACACTTTGATAAAATCCGCCTAAAGAAAGTTTTAAATATATTTGTGTTCATGTTTTAGAATGCAAAACTGGATTCAATTCGAGAAATGGCAAAGCTTGTGAACCCTGTCTATTTGGTTTATTCGGTAAAGGGTGTTCACAGCAATGTATTTGCAATGACTTACAGAGGTGAGAAAAATAAACTGGTTTGATAGTTGGATAAGAAGGACTAATTAAAAGGAAGATTCAAAAGCAAGCATAAATTCTACTTTAGAATAATGTTTTGCTAAATTATCAGGTATTTAAACTGAAACATTTCAAACAATTTGACCAATTATGTTTAAAGGCACTTTGATTTACTATTCACTGGTGCTTTTGTTTCAAAATTTCGTAATATCATGCACGCTGTTTTGCTTCAACGATAAGCAAAAGCTATAATAAGCTTTCTACCCACTCTCCAAACTTTAATGTTAAAGTTTTACCACAGTAGGCTGATATGATTTCAATTTGTTTAAACTCTAAACATTTAACAGTATCATAGTCTTCTTATTTGTTTTGAGGAATCTATATGTATAAGAAAACATCAATCACTGTGATAGGATTTTTGAATCAAAATTAATAAAGCTAACTTTCTTTTTGGATAAAAGAACCACAGGCAAACATTTTAATGATCCTCATATTTTCTCTTATTCCAATATTTTAGGACATTATTGATATAACTAATACTAATCTTCCTGTTTGGTATTAGTTATCTTGTTATCATAGAGAATTAAATATGCAAAGGATAGTGTTGATATTTCGTGATTCTGATTGAAATTTATGTATAACGTACAGCTTTTTGGTCTAAAGGTTGCTCTTTGTCTGTAATTTTTTAATTTTATTACAGATGTGACAATGTCAAAGGGTGTGTAGACTTAGAGACAACAGGGACACGTATGTCATTTTAAGTATAATTTTGTCAGTACTAAAAATAAAAAGTGCTTATCTAAATAGTTGACATATGTACTTATTTCCAAGTTAATACAATATTGAACGGTTTACATATGTATTTATCTTACAGACACGATATTGGAATAGTTAACATACATATTTATCTACCAGATAATCCGATATTCTAGAGCTTGCAATTGTGATCATGTTTTCTATGATATACTTACTGTCTGTTTGTTGGACTTATGCTTTTCAATTGCCACTTGGGTTCTTCTCTTTTCTCTCTTCTTATATAAAACAAGTGTTATGTGTAATCAATATTTGAGTAGAATCCGCTTTTGTTTTGCCCGGACGTTGGGAAAATGAACAAAAATAGCGCGCACGACCGTTAAATTGCGTTACTATGCAAGGAAATAAACAGCGGCCTTTTTCATCTTCACAAATAATACATTGTTTTTTCCACTTCAAAAGACAAAGATGCAAATTATGTTTAATCCATTGGATGTTGGATGTGTACTGATTGATATTTAAGTCTTAGATACATGATCTTTTTATTAGTTTTAATTGGCTTTAAACCAGCTGTCAGTAAATGCGAGTACTCTAAGATCTGAACATAGTGTTTTTGTTGTTTTAGGGATACGGAATTGATAAATTCTGTCACGTCCGGTCTGTGCTTTTGTTTGATGTCTTTCTGCTTGTATTGATCTGATAAGTCAAGTCTTTTCAACTGATTTTCATAGTTCTGATTATGTGTGGTAACATCACTGTCACAGGTAAGGGCAGAGGGTTTGACCGCTCACAAATATGTTTAACCCCGCCACAATTTGTATAAGCCTGTCCCAAGTAAGGAGTCTGTACAGTTGTAGTTCAGTAGTTGTAGTTAGTTCATATTTGTCATATTTGTTTTCGTAAAACTTTTGTTATAAATTCGGCCGTAAGTTTTCTCAATTGAATTGTTTCATATGTTTCATGTCATGGCCTTTTATAACCGACTATACGCTATGGGTTTTCTCATTGCTGAAGGCCGAACGGTTGCCTATAATTGCATACATGCATTTCATTTGAATTTTGGTGAATGTTGGCTCATTGAAAATTATACCACATCTCCTTAATTTTTTTATGTTTAAAGAGGGTTTAACTCGTGGAACTGAAAATATAATACAAATTTACTGTACTTACCAATTTACGCTTGGAAATCATCCAGACTAGAATTTAAAATGTTTGCAGTTTTGTGAGAACTATGGGTTTTTATTAGTAGCACGAGATTCACTGTCACAGATTATTTCCGTCGTAATTAATGTCTATTTTGTTCTTCTGGATTGTATACTTTTAATCAGGTTTATAAAAGCAAAAATGGATCGTCACAGCGGATTGTATTTTTTTTTTCGTACACAATATTGACCAAAATATGGATCATAAATGGATTTATCCGTTCCGTATTTTGGTAAATATTTTTAAGATCACGCCAGGTGTTTGAACGTGCTCCTTTTCAGTGTCAACAAAATTCACGGAACTGTTAACTTATAAATGCTCAAATCCTCTGAACCTAAACAAGCATACTTTTTAACTGCTTTCCAACAGTCACTTATCGTTGTACCCGATTTTATATTGTCTTAAATTAATTAGGTCGATCCACTTTTCTGTGGAAAGACCTATTGTATTTGTTCTGATTATTAGGTCTTTCCACTTTTCTGTTGAAAGACTTATTGTGTTTGTTCTGATTATTATTATTAGGTTTTCCACTTTGCCTATAGACCTATTGTATTTGTTCTGATTATTATCTTTTTCTTTCTCCACCACTTTTGTTTCTTGCGTAAACTTTTTGTTTCACAAGATGTCGCTAAGATGTTTAGTTTATGATAATGCATAGCTTATGCGCCTTTGAAAATGACACTGCATAGCCGAATACTTTTCTTAGTGAGAGTTATCTCCCGAACTATGTTTTATGTTTAGGATGTTTCGTCAAATTTTTACCGACGAGATATATAGGAGATATTGTTCCTAAATGTTTTAATTTAAAATAATGGTTTATAACTTCACCATTGTACCAGATAAACGCATGGGGTCTTTTGCAATATGTTAGGTAACATAAGGACTTGAAAAATGACAGTAAACCGGAAGCACCATGTTTGCACATATTTAATGGAAATCGGCATAGGAACCATATATTTTTTAAAGCATAAATCAACCTATCATATGATACCAAAAGTGATTTTCGATAAACCGAAAGTAGCTTATTATCTTCCTTATTACAATCAAAATAATATGGAAACCGTATATTTTGGAATCAGTGTAAACCAGATATCTTTTGAGACTGGAAGTGTCATTTTTAAATCAGAAGTTTCGATATATCTCCCTCATATCAAGCAAAAGTAGATATTACCTATATAGACCAGAAGTGACATTCACTTAACCGGAAGAAACAAATTATCTTCATTATTTCATAAAATGTATAAAGAAACCATTTATTTTTTAATCAGTATGAAAAGACTATGATTGGACGCCAATAATTATTTAGAGAATATCGGAAGTAGCTTCTCATCATTTATTTATAAAATTGATTTGGAAAGACCAAATTTGTATTGAAGGAATCCGGTGAAATCTTAGAGGAGTAATCTACCTTAAACACATGCATTTGTCGTTATGATTTTGTAACTCATAAACCGTCAGCCAGTTAAACATACAGTCTTTTTTCTAGCTAAAAAATAAGACCAAAGGTCAAGGTCATGTTCATTGACTTTTGCTTGTTTTGCATTTTCTCTGACACTTTAAAAGTTATGTATAAAAGAACTTATGTAAAATGGATGCTTTATTGTGATGAAGATATGATATTTTTGGTCCGAAACAATCCATTGACATCGTATTGGAGTTGTTGCCCTTAAATGTTTTATTTTAAGGTAAATTGATTATAACTTCAGATTGGCACACGATACAACCATAAAGTCTATTGCAAATATTGGGTGACATATGACCTTCAAAATTGTCATCCGGAAGTGACCTTAAGTGAACCGGAAGTAGTAATTTTTCATTTATTTCATGGAAAAGTACTTTGAAACAATATGTTTTTGTTACAGGCAATAAAAACCTATCATTTGAGTCCGGAAAAATCTTCAAAAACCGGATGGAGCTAATCATATCGCTTATTATAGGCAAAAATATAGAAACCATATTTTTCGGAATCAATGTAAATCAACTATCACATTTGACCGGAAGTGATATTTTCTTAACCGGAAGTTACAAATTATCTCACTTTATCAGGCAAAAGGATATAAATACCATATATTATTATAATCTGTGTGAATAAAGAAATCGTATGCAACCGGAAGTAGCAAATAATCTTCCTTATTTCAGAGAGAAGTATATATTTTGAATCAGTGTGAAAAAACCATTGGACGCCAATAGAACTTTGAGTAAACCGGAAGTAGTTTTCATCCATTACTGAGAAAACTGATGGGAAAGACCTTCAATTGTGCCTTGAACACTTGATTTTTAATTTTGATAATTTATCTTTAGTTCGATTTTTCACCGTGACCTTTGTTGGTGTTTATTTCAAGACCGCGGAATACCCACTACCTTTCTACCGGACGCTTTATGTTGTATTTTTATCAAAATTTACTTTCGTCTTTTCCACTATAACATTATCACCTCCTTTTTCCATTCTTTTTTTACAAAATTTTATACAGACTTCTCGACCATTCTTGTACCAAGCTGATTGATAACAAATTAAAAGTCCATGCTACAGATATCCTCAGTCTATTTTGTAAATAAAAATAGGTTATAGGTAATATTTTTCAAGAGTTTAATTATGTCCTTGAAATCAGGATCTGTTTCTATCTTAACCTTTTAACTGCATAATTTGTTGCTGCATTTCCAGTAAGAAATGTTGTTCTAAATCCGAAATGGTCATGGCTATAATAGTTTTATACCTCTCCAGACAAATCTAGAATTAATTCCAAATTAAAGAAATACTCCACTGAATAATTTTCTCGAATCTCTCACAAATATTAAACAAATCTTTTAACTTGATCAGTGTTTCCTTACATTGTAATACTTGTAAACACAGCTGATTTTACGTTAGGCTATGAATGACATGACATATATAATTAATGTTCATGAAATGAGGGTCACAGATAACGGGAATGTTATCACGTGAAATGCCTACCTGAGTAACAGAAGTGTGGAATTTGACAAAACTTTATTTGGAGACTTCAATGTTAACCTTAACTTTTAATTATCTTATTTTTAATTTTAGACGCAACCGATTATCATATATAAGTATATAGTATAGCTTCCCGTACATTTTATGCAGTCCAATAAAGTAGAAGTACTTTAAAGGAAAAATGAAATTATAGCATAATGGGCATTTATAACAATATAAGATAAAAAAATGACTACGATTTGTATTTTGATTTAGTTGCCGTGTTATTTGAATTCATTATTCGTGTATATATTATACTTCCGTTGGTTGGATGAATGATTGAGTCTGTTACATTACAGTCATTCAAGGAAAATAATTTCCTTACTTTTACCTTGATAGTAATTTAATTGATAGTATTCCTTTTAGCATGTTTAGATATAGTTCTGTACGACTTTTGGATTACACGAATGTAATAATAACGAATCCAAATATTCAAAGGAAAATCAAATGTCATATCGTTGTTCTATATAAAAGCAAGGACGATTGGTATGATTACCAACGAGACAACTCAAACACAAATGTCCAAATAACGTGGATTCAAGTCATCGTACAGCTTCAAAAAAAAAAAGATTTAACAGAAAACAACCGAAGACAACTAATTTGTGTTTATTAATGATGAGTTTCATGGTAAAATAATATTCAATTTGTAAATTTTTATATTTATATGCATTACCAAATGAAACTCAATGGAAGCCTTATTTTTCAGAAGAAAGCCTGACTACTGTCCATAAAGATGACGACAACGATGGTAAGATTAAACTTAGAATACATAAAACTTATAAAAAGAGAATATATACCATTTTACATAGTAGATGTACAACACTTGAGCCAGAATTTTCTGCAATGCATTACACTTAACTTTCTTGCCATGAAAGGGTAGGAACGTTAGAACATATTGTAAGAAAAACGATCTAGTACCTGACAAATTGACGTACAATTTCATTGAAGTATGAAAATGGAAAGATGTAGATTAAGTTAAATTCAATACTATTTAGCTTTTTGTATGTACTTAAATTCAGTGATTCAGTACTACACTATTTTTAGAGCACCCATTAAGGAATAATTCTTTCATGTCATGCTCTATGCTCATGTTAACATATGTTGGCTTTGTATGTATCAATATCTGTATAACTAGCCTTAGCGAAGTTTACAATATTGACAAATATAAATATAATGCTTACTCACATTAAAATGAGCGTAGAGCACGGAATGATTATTTCAATTCTTATTGGAAAATTTATAACTTTTGCAGTTCGAAGCAAATCTATGATACACGTTCGAAAGCAGTCATTTTGATATTATGAGTCAAACACGATAGGAAAAATCAACCGTTTCACGATGGACAATAAACAGATTCATGTAAAATTACTTTTAGAATGATTGTATTTAATTTGTTATAAAGAACATCAACAAAAATGTCCATTTTAATCTCCCAGGCGTTGTTTGAAATACAACAGATGATGAAATTGCAATTTGTTGGTCAATAACGCACAGCACATGTTCTTTAGCAATTAGAACATGGCTTTGCCTAAGCAAATTATGAACCTTATATTAGAATGTACATTTTGCAAACAACCTGTTTATATATGATTTGTTTGAATAGTAAAATTTATAGAAAGAGTTATTGATGTTAAGAAATTTAATTGATTAGGTGAAGGTATATCAAAGACGGAACTTCTAATGCTATACTCTGGAGCTTCTTCTGGGATTATTGTAATACTTGGAATGTTAGAGTCCTATACTGTTTTAACAAACGTATATGCAAGTCTAAATCAAAACACGTTACAACATCCGAAGGAGATGTTCTACAAGCAGCAGATAATGTAAGACACGATTCTTTTGAGCTCCACGAAATGCTTTACGAAGAGATAGACGAAGGTAAATTGGAAAGCATACTACAAACACGCACATACTGTCCTAACCTGGCAAAATACGAGGGCTCGTTAAGTTGTGCTAGAACAGCGAATTATAACCTACACGCTACAGACAAATCGTTTTGTCATGTAAACGTTAATAGCCTAAACATGCTAAAGACAGTTTCATTTGGAGGAAAATCAAACACAACTGTTGTTGACCAAAGTTCTTGCAAAATTTATCCAGCAACAGAAGAGAACTCGTCCAGTTCTGATAGTACAGAAGACTATAATATCGACAGAACAAGCTACCTTCATCCGTATAACACTTTAGCTACTAAGAGATCGTACTCCCACAAATATGAAGAAATAATCAAAACTGATGTCCAATCCACACCAGAATCGAATTAAAGTCACCGATAACCCAAACAAAATTGAAAGAAAAATCTTTAAAACAAAACCAATTATAAAAAAATCATTGTCGTAACATATTCCGTTATATTTAATTAACTTAAATGATTTGTATCAGCTTTATATCTAAGATATATTCATAATTAAGTGTTACATTTGTTATAAGATTCAAAGTGATATATTCATTATTTAAATTGAAATAAGAAAATGAGTAGCAATGTTGTGGTGACCTTGTGCGCCTCGTCAAATTTGAAAAAGAGATATAGGTTAAGGAGCCTTGGCCCTGCATTAGTGCTTGTTTTATTAAAGTAATCTTCAGATTTGAGATTTGAGTATTTGAGGGCCATTTTAGCAAACAACGTTTGATGGAAACATAAACTCTCTTTATTTTTTCAAAACGAAATAAAAAATGATAGGTCTTGTATGGTAAGATTAATGAACAAAATTGCTGAGAAGGTTTAAGGAAGACAAAACTCGAAGTTATGTCTTACATTTTGAAAATGTTTAAAAGTTTGCATTTAAAGCTAATCACGATAATGATAATTATGTCTCGTTGAACTTTGTTCATGCACATTCTAGCAGATATCAAGTAGATGCCTTATGGATCACTACGCACGCTCATTATGTTGAATACGAACCATTTAACTTTTTCTCCTAAATGAGTCGTGTTAGAGATGTTCGAGAAGAAGCATTAACTAGAACTTATTCTAAAAGTCTTTGGTGTAGCAGTGCAGTCTAGCATATTATACTTGTAGACTATCAATAGATCCTCAGGTCAAGGATGAACTTCAAATTTACTATGATACCCGTCATTTGCAGATTAACTTTAGAATACATTGTTTGTTACTTATTTTGGAAGTTCATACTGTTCAATGTCTGGAAAAATTGTTTTGCTAGGAGTGTTGGTTTTTTTCCATTTTACGTCTGCATTAGATTCATTTGGGGTTTTCCTTCCTGAGTAGTTGCGTTTTAACATTTAACAATCTTATGTAATGGCACTTATGTGGTCTAGTATCAATATGTTAATTTTGACGCCCGCTTAATCAACAAAAGTTGATAAGGCCAAAACAATAATAAAATAATACATTTAATAACATTTAAAAACGAACAATACTACATAATTAATCATGACGAGAAACAACGAGTCATATAAATCTTTGTTTGAAATAATATAGATAACATTATTCAGAAAAGAAATTAAAAAAAAGAAATATACATGAAATATCGAATAATCGAACAAATCAATAAATCAATAGTTATATAAATCAAATAAGAAGAAACAAAAACCTAAAAAATGCGATTAATGAAAAAATTGAATACAAAACTACATGATTGAATAGCGCTGTCCAAAATTGGTTTAGAGATAGACCTGTCAGGCTTTCTTCTATAACAGATCTTTCATTGTCAGTTCTATGACAATACTGTCCGAATAAGTTCTAGGGTAGAACTGTCCAAAACGGTTCCAGGGTAGATCTGTCAGAATCAGTTCTAGGTTAACACTGTCCACAGCTGTTCTAGGTTAGAACAGTCAAACATTGTTCTAGGGCAGAGCAGCTTTTGTCACAAACTGTTCAAAAGTCGTCAGGATATTACTTGTAAGAATTGACCTCTTGTATACTGTTTATTTCCCTATTTACTCATTTTCCTGTTGATCGAACTAATCCTCTTATAAAATAACAGATTCAACATTTGTTCATTTTTTTTAAATGTAAGCTTTATTTTTTAGTGTTGCAACCAATTAATTTTATAACGTGAACATTTTTATTTAAACATCAACCATATTTAAGTTACCTTGGATATTGTTTTAGGTGCTTCACTAAAAGCTAAATACTCAAAGTCGGACTGCTTATAATCGATCTAATAATTCATATAGCATATATATGGGTTTTTTTTCTAAAGGTGCCTCGCATAAATGAAAGGCAAATATCAATGAATAAACAACTCTTGCAAAACTAAAGGAATAGGTTACAATAATATTTAAAAACGAGCAATACTATATAATTAATCATGACAAGAAACAACGAGTCATATAAATCTTTTGTTTGAAATAATATAGATAAAATATTCAGAAAAGAAATTAAAAAAGAAAGAAATATGTTGTTTGTCTGTTGATTTTCTTTTTTTTTTAAAGCCGTTGTCAGTTTATTTTCTACTTTTGAGTTTTAATGGGACATAACCCTTCCGGAGCACCTGAGATCACCCCAGTTTTGGAGGGTTCGTGTTGTAGTCTTTAGTTTTCTATGTTGTGTCATCTATACTATCATTTGTCTGTTTGTCTTTTATTTTTGGCCATGGCGTTGTCAGTTTGTTTTCGATCTATGAGTTTGACTGTCCCTCTGGTATCTTTCGACCCTCTTTACAATAAATTAATTATTCATTGTTTAGATTTTACACAATCTCTGGTTTAGAAATTTACTTTCAATGGTTTATACCAAATCAGTGTTGTTTTGAATTTCTTAATGTACAAGTAGATCAGGATCTGCTTACCCTTCCAGAGAAACTGGTACCAGATTCATGTTGCTCAGTCTTTGGTTTTCTGTGTTGTATTTTGTATGCTGTTGTTTGTCTGTTGATTTTCCTTTTTTTTTACAAGCCGTTGTTTATTTTCTACTTATGAGTTTTAATGGGACATAATAAGAAAATAAACTGACAACGGCTTGTCAAAATCAAAAATCTGTATCGTGCGCCTCTCTGGTACCGAGAGCAATATTTGAAATTTGGAAAAATCATACTCCCTCGTAGATAAATTGTTCTTAAAATCTGCAGCGAACTATATCATGTATATTGCATAAATAAGTCAGTAATTTAGTTCGTCTTAAATTTAAATCGTCTAGAAGAAATAATCCACAATGCTTATTAACATAAAATGGCAGCAAACGCTATAAGCTTATTGCATTGGGATACCATATGACATATTTGGTTAATAGTGAACAAAAGGTAAAACATGCTTCACAGAGGAACAAGTGATCTGTATTATATAAGCAAGTTGTTGGCATTCCAATGTGAACTAACTGTGGTTCTCTCCTTGCCGACCTCTTCTTATTTTCATATGAGTCGGAGTACCTTCAGACACGTGTCAAAAACAAGAAAATCAAAGAAGCCCGATCAATTAATTTCCTATTCAGATAAATTGACGATGTTCTTTCCATTAGAATCCAAACTTTTCTGCTTGGATCCATTGATAAATCCTTATCATCAAGAACTAGAAATAAAGAAACAACAGACATGGCTTCCTCCGCCTCATTTTAAGACTTGTACATCGAATTTGACGTAAGTGGTCATCTCAATAATTGAATCTATGACAAGCGAGACGATTTCAGTTTCGAAATTATAAATTTTCCCACCTTAGCAGCAATATAAAACTTCACATGCATATGATATATACATTTCCCAACTCACTCTGTATTCAATAAATTGCAGGTGCTACTCAGGATTTTAAAACTTTACCAGTGATTGCACAGAAAGTTGATGAGCCAAGGCTATGTCAACGAACGTTTCATCCTGTTTCTAAGAAAGTTCATTAGAAGATACCAAGACTTAGTAGAAAAATATTCCATATCAACTTCACAAATAAAACATGATGGTCTTGTGATATAGAATATAGGTATTGACGTTGTTTATAATCTTAATTACGTGTTGAAGTCCCCAGTTTGTCCTTGTTTTTAACCTTTCCTGTCTATTCATTTTTTATATTCTTATGAGATGGATCGGTACTTATACATCCCGCAATTGAGCTATTGTCAGTTTTGAGTTCTTGTCTTTCATTTTGCTTATGTGCTTACTTTATTGAAACAGTTATTTGTTTTATAGTGATTTAGATTAAAACACAATGTTGACTGCTGCACCTCTATTTTGACATTTTACCTATAATGTATGTTTGTTTTGTTCACACATTGTTGTCAATATATGTTTTGTTCATACATTGTGGTCAATATATGTTTTGTTCACACATTGTTGTCAATATAATGGAATTTTTGCGGCTGCCATACAAGTGAGAGGTTTAGCTAGCTATAAAACCAGGTTTAATCCAACATTTTCTACATAAGGAAATGCCTGTACCAAGTCAGGAGTATGAGTGTTGTTTTCAATTCGCTTAATGTGTTTGAGATTTGATTTTCCTTTTAGAAGACTTTCCGTTTCGAATTTTCCTGGAGCTCGGTATTTTGCAATTTTACTTTTTACCATTATACATCTTCTTCATAATCCGAACTGAAATCGGAACCAAGACTGATACTAAAACGAAACTACTATTTATTCTTATTACATCTACTTATATAAATCTGTTTACTAGTGAAGATTATCATTTCAACCTTTATTGAAAACACTAATTAAGTAATTTACAACTAAATATGAGAGTATAACTTAATCTATGGTTCCTTTTGCCTATTTGTACCTATTAAAACGTTTAAACCCGCATCATCTGTTTGCATCTATCCTTAGTCAGGAATCTGATGTTCAGTAGTTGTCGTCTGTTGATGTGGTTCATAAGTATTTCTAGTTTCTCGTTTTTATATAGATTAGACCATTGGTTTTCCCGTTTAAATGGTTTTACACTAGTCTTTTTGAGGCCCTTTATAGTTTGCTCTTCGCTGTGAGCCACGGCTCCGTGTTGAAGACCGTACTTTCACCTATAATGGTTTACTTTTACAAATTGTTACTTGGATGGAGAGTTGTCTCATTGCTACTCATACCACATCTTCTTATATCTATGCACTTTAATTATGAAGATTGTTTCGTCGAAGTGTCAGTGCTGCATATAGCTATACATTTGGTGCAAAATCGTTTATGATGTAATACATTTTCGTTCGTCTGATGAAACTTCTAAATTAACTCTGCTTTCTCAATTCTTTTGTTGACAAGTTTACGCTGGTCATGATAATTGCATGCATCAATAAGTGAAAGTCATTGCATCATTTGTTGTGACATAGGACGCCATATTTCCATGTTTCAGATATATTATCTTTATTTGAGTTTCTATCATAACCTGAGTATGAATGCAATAATTGCAATGATTTTCACTGTAAAACAAATCCTGTTTTCTATACTTGTATTGGAGGTGCACTTTCAAGATCCTACAGTGTCTTCCAATTCATGCAAATCCTGTTTTTAAAGCATTTGATTTTGCCATTTGATAAGGTAGTTTTGAGACGTAAGGTAACATCATAACAACATTAAAAGCATCAACATATTATGCTTCCAGCTTTATAAGACCTTCTGTTTTCTTCATCAGTCTTGTCCTCTTTGATGATGCAATATATTTACAATCAATCATTTCGCTGGTATTTTCTATGAAGTTAATTTCTGGTGCTGTAAATTTGCGGGAGAATTGATTTCCTTTTATTTTGCTTAATTCTTTTGTGTCTTTTGTTGAAATAGCATTTCACGTGTTTACCTATTCATATTCCGTCATTTTTATCCTTGGTTCTCCTTTTTAGTTTTGAGCGTTCCTAATGAAGGTAGATGCAGCAACCAGAAAAACTCTGAGGACAGAACAAACTTAAAACTTTTTTAACTAATAAAGAGGAGCGAAAGATACCAGATGGGACATTCAAACTCATATGTCGAAAATAAACAGACAACGCCATGTCTAAAAAGAAAAGATCAATAGACAAACAAATAAAAATTCGGACTATATTATATGAAAAGGGTATATATGCCAAAATATAACATCAGTCTGTGTCTTTCAATTTTTTCTTTTTTTTTTTTTGCTCAACCTTCAAGAAGGTAAGATATCTTAAATATAGCTTCCTACGTGACAAACATAAATGGATGATCTGTTTTTGCTGAATGTTGTGGTTTTTTTCTTTCCTTTTGCTTTATGCATTTGTATTGTTGTATAACGTTACAGAGGTAAAATTATGGGATTAATTCCTCATGATAACTTAAGGTGGCTGGGGCGTCTTGATTAAAATTGACAGAATTTTTGATAATTTGTCAAAATGAAGTTTTATCATGCTTTTTTCAAAATTATAATAAAAGTATGGGTCACCGAACTTTTTCACGCTAGAGGTTGTGCAAAATTGTCAGATTTTGTATAGATTATGCATGGAAAATCAAATTTTATGTGATAGAAAGAAAACTACTTGATAGAACTTTAAGATAAAATGTGAGAAGATAGCTCTTATAAGATGCTTTCAGATAAGAAAAGAAAAAATTGGGTCACCGAACTTGTTTTCTTGCTACATATCAGAAAAGGTAAATTCACAACACTTTCTATTAAAAAAATTACTTTATCTGAGTTATCTCCCTTATTTGGCAAAGTTGAAAAAATCTAATCAAACACAAATAAGGTGTTTTTGAGAAATTACAGCCATAATTATGGTAAAACATACAATTTTCTATATTTACATAAAAGTCTTTTACATAAGTTATATACTACTCTAAAATTTGCACATTTTATGAAATATCTAGACCAACGTTATCTGCTACTTTGAAATCCAAGATGGAGGAAGACACCGAGCCACCTTAATCGTTATGTGAGTGGAAAAATCACGGAGTTACTATGCATCCAAAGTAGATATATAGTTATACGTTCTGATTCGTTCATTTTCAGATTTTACAAATACAATTTAGTTTATAAATGGTTTTATGAGTTCCACACAATCACTTCATTTGAACTTGGTGGATAGCTATCTCAGTAGCAATCATATCACATATATGTATGCTTATATTCAACTACCTCACGGAAATTTACTGGGGCAATTAGAACAGGAACAAACAATATGAGGCATCAAATTTATAAACACAAAATAAATTTCTATATGTGATGGTCAATTTTGATAAAATAAATATTTCTACGTCACTCGGAATATAGCATTCTATGTATTATTAGATTTTTGGGATTTTATTTTTATTGTTAATCCGGTAACCATGGTAACAGTGCCACACAACCGCTTTTGCTGTTAAAATAATAAACATTCAAAGTACCACCCATTCGCGTGTTTTCCGAAATTAAAAATGAAATCTCTGAATTGCGTGAAAAAGAGCCCGTTTACAAAAGAGCTTTTGCACCTTACAGAAGATATTCGATACAAAGGAAAACAATGTCTGTGAACAGGGTAATGCTGTTAGTAAAAGTCAAAGTACGGATTAGTACAATTTAAGTATTGATACAAAGCAAAACTTGGGTTATTTTTCACAATCCATTGCCGCTTCAAACATCCAACGTTACCACAATACAGAACAGTGTTAACACACTAGCATCTCAAATGAATACTTTCAATTTACAAATCAATGCTCTTTCTTCAACTTCCACATCTCAGGTTTTGAGCATTATTAAATAAAATGAGTTCAGCTAATCAAAAGTTGGAAACGTATGATAACTGGTGAAAATCCTTTCAAAACGACTCAGAAAACTAATTATTCCGCTGGATTCCTTCGAACAGAACTATGCTTTAGAGGGTAATTCTACGAAAAGTAGAAGTCATTTATTGAAGCCAAATTATGTCACTATGTTAATTGAGGCCAGACATGTCCATTGACAAATGCAAAACTGAATCAGCCTAGTACATAAAAATTAACTTTTTATGTGTGTGCGCTTTATGTATAGCTGTTTAATTTTATTATTATTGTTATAATTTATATTATATTATTTCATCTATTATCTTAAATTTTGATATTTCTTGTGCAGCAAACATGTGTGTTCAAACAGAATCAATTGAGCGTGTTCATTGTTCTCTTCCTTAAATTTTCTCTTATTTGCACTGTGTATAATTATAAAACGCACAGTGTATCGGTCTAGTGAAATGCAGGGCTTAGATTACTATCACACTATCCTGTTCTCGTTATTATATAGTAATTTGGTCAATTTGTCGCCCTACATACATGAAGTATTAAGAGTGAAATAAATTCAAATACTTTAAGGATTATCACTTTAATTTCTACATTCATGAATAATTTTCTTTTATCAAATATAATACGAGATTGACATGTGTACTTATAGGGTCCACACTAACCCTTTATTCAGCTGTAAGATAACAGTGACCTTGACCAATAACTATTTTAACTTCGTTGCCAGTGAACTCTATTGATTGTTGTTCCCCTGCTTTCCTATATAAAGTGTTCGTCAATTTCTCGGTAAATATCTCATTTTCCTATAAACGTATAGGTTTTACTTGGTTTCATAATTTGTGTTATGTTAACACAGAATGAATTGAATCATCAGTTCTTCATATTTTCGTATAACACAAATGAGAGGTACTGCAACCAGGAAAATGAAAACAAAATGTCAATGAGAAACAGGTTATTCAATCCATCCTACACATCTTTATGCCTTATTGAGTAGCATTGGCTATACAATTGACATATAGTTAAGTAAAAGTCTAAAGGGAGAAAGGGTTATGCGAATTATTGATTTATTTAACAAACACACTAACAGGCAACATAGAAAATGGTTGAAGCAAGTAGTAACTATTATGATTCAGTATTTACTGAAAGCCCATCAACCACGTCAATGTCAGAGACCACATGGCATTTTTATTTATTTTTGTCGTGTTTTACACAAGTTGCAAAATGCATAGATATTACAATACGACCTCGAAAAACTGTTTCTTTAAAGCTCTATATTTCATAGGGTAGAGGCCAAGGTTCTTTCATACCTTGGTTATAAATGTGCTGTGCTACAAAATTTCAGTCTGTCATGTAATGATTGTCCTTGGCCACATTTTCATGGTTAGGAGACCGTTTCATTTTTTCCATAATATCTCAACATATTACATGAATCTGTTGTTGGCAATTCTAAAATCACTATGGATTATTATTATTGACCAAAAGAGACAGATGTCAACAAACTTTTATTTAAGACACTTTAGTAAGCGAATTTGTTTTCAAACTACTGGTTGTGAGTTATTAACACATTTAATCGAAATACTCGGATAAAGAATTATTGTGAAAAACTAAATTTCAGACGTTTGAAAATAAAAATAAGAAAAGCTATAAAAGTCATCAGTGTTCTATGAAATGGGTTATTGTTGTTTTTTCCTTCTTCAACCGTTGTTAATCTATCAGGATATGGTGAACGGTACTACTCGAGTCAATTCATCTTAAGCATTCATAGATGCTTTTCGTATTGAAGTATAGTTGGTTTTAGCATGCTAACTGAACCAGTAAATAGATTTGAAAAGCTTCGCTCGGTAAAAGGGATAATAATTATGGAAAATCAGTTGTAGTATAATGACTGTCGTTAAACCTTTTGTATCCCGTTCCACATATTGTCCTCATCCCTGAAATTTTCTGTCAATTTTAATTGTAAATCCACAAAAAAATCACAACAATTTCAAACCTAGGAAAGACGAAAAAGTCATAACTTGCACTTGAAGCTACAAAGTGTATTAGTGACCTAATACGATATACACAGTGTCAGTGAGTTCCATATGGGGCGACAGTGAGCAAAACCCGAGCTCCTTAGGTAATTTACTGGCTCTTTATACATTAGGTATGATAATATATTATATTATTTATAGGTCGTTGTTCCGCAGTCCACTCTTGGGGCTACTTCTTTGTACAGAAAGCAGCAAGGAAATACCGCTATGTCGTTTCCTTTTGGTTAGATTGTCCTTGTCCAAAAAGTGATTCATATCGGTAGTTTTGTTTCATAGTTGATTATATATCGTATGAGGTCAATAGGATACTGTGTAACTCAAATGTCCAATATTTTGGTCTAACATCACTAACATCGACCCTCACTATACATTCTATACTGTAATCGCTATGAAATCTGTTCTTTTTCTTCGAAACTTCCGAGACGAAGTTTGTGTTATTGATGAGTAAGAATGTGGTTTTGTTTACCATTTGTCACAAACGCGAAAAAAAGTGCAGAAATTTGTAACCGAATAAAAGCATATGAAACAGTACAATAATCCATAACATATATTGTGTTTTTAGACAAACCCGTTTATGGAGGAATTGTTTTAACAGACAAATGATAATTAGTATGTTTTAAAACAATAACTACGTTTTCCGTATAACCTAGAAATGTTTTGAAATTGTATTTCCTTTTTGTTTCTATAACATAAAACACACGCGTATCCTGAAACACTTGAACGTTTAAAATACTCAATATTTTAAATGGTAATTAAAATCATTTAAAATTATTTCCTTATGCAATTTAATTGAATCATTAAAAATGTTGAAAGGCATAATAATTTTACAACTTACTTGTACAAGCATTGTGGCTAGAGGATTTACAGAATACGTATCTAACACATGTTTAGACAAAAACGCCGGGTTTGTATCATTTTGACATTCATTAATACTATTTAATCAATGTAGATTTTCTCGAAAATACGCACAAAATATCAATTCTAAAGAAGTGTAAATTTTAGTCATCCTATTGTTAATTGTTGCTGTGTAACATATTTCTTTTTCGTTCATTATTATTTTCATAAATAAGGCCATTAGTTTTCTCGTTTGAATGGTTTTACATTTGTCATTTCAGGGGCTTTTAATAGCTGGCTATGCGGTATGGGCTTTTGTGCATTGTTGAAAGCCGTATGGTGACCTATAGTTAATTTCTGTGTCATTTGGGCTCTTGTTGAGAATTGTCTCATTTCAAACATACCACATCATTTTATTTTTTAAATGAAATGCGAGATTAACTATTGCGATTAAACCCAATGTTACATACAGATAGTTTAAACTATATAGTTTATTAAAATTCCGTATTCAAAGACTGCTGTACTATGAAATGTCAAAGTGCAAAAATATGAATCAGCTACGAAAAGAGATAAAGCGAAATGAAACTTTGTTCAAATATAACGAGAACGTAATCAACCTTTACCAAGAATATAAATCAATAGGCCAATACTTATTATTGGCGTAAAGTTATATTGTAAAACATAGATATGTCATAACTTACACTAACATTGCAGTGCATGTTTAACATGCAAACTTCTAAACAATGGGTATAGTAAATCATAACAACGAACAGCATTGCCATTGGTCAATGGTTTGTACCTTTGTCATTTAGATCAGTGTCACGGCACGACAACCAAAATTGTGATACCTGCTATAGTTTTATTGACGCCACACTAATTTATTGGAATTTAACAAAAAGGTTAAATTTACTGAGCTTATCAATGAATTCATTCTGCCGAATTTTACGCATCCAGAAACTCATTCATAATACGCATTACTGTAAAACATTTAATTGACAACTGTAATATCATATTTTACCCAAAAGTTGGTACGGTAATAATATAAGGATGATAATGATGGATGGCTGCTTAACGTTCCGCAGATTTGGTAACAATATGCAAGATAGCAACATCGTTATGAGTTTTTACAATGTAGTGTGATATTTATGTTTTTTGTTTTTTGGTTTTTTATAATGATCGATCAAACTAAAAGGGTACTTCAACTTCTAATTTGTAAGATATACAATTTACATTGTTAATTATACTCAGAGTCGTATAACTCTTTTAACGTTAATAGAAATAACAAATTGATTGACAATTATTGTATTAACTTCTAATTGGTGTTATCGAAAATAAATTTTGAAGTATCTTTTCTAATTTTGCTTGATTTTAATTTTTATATACATCTGTATCGTATCCTGACGTAGTTAGAGACGAACAATACACAATGTTCTAAATTTCAATTGAATAATTTCCATATCGGAATTGTATTTCAACCATGTCTCATAAAAGTTATATTTATTTAGTTGGGGACCTCTGCGGGTTGTCTTTTGTTATGTAATTTTGTGGGTTTCTTCAAGGAAGTTTGAAAGTAATTTTAAGTTTTAAAAGTCTCGTTCAAGTTCTTCACTACTGGCCTTAGATTACCTGTAGATATTACTCTGTATTACGAGGACCAAAAGAATGGCAAATAGACATTATAGATTATACCACTTAATCGAGCATGTCGAGTGTGATACGATATTTATCCACTGTGGACAGTTAAATTTACAAATCTAAAACGCGAGGCTTGCCGAGCGTTTTAAATATTTAAAATTTAGCTATCGAGAGTTGATAAATATCGTATTATACGAGATTTGGTGGTGGAATCTGTTTCTCTAATGATTTTAAAGCGACAACAGTCAATTGCTTAATATCCCTTGCGAATTTTCTTTCAGTGGATTAGTATCATCGAAAATTATCTATGTCTTTCATTAGAGTAGATGTTAATAATCAGGCAAATCAGGATTGTAAATCAGTCCATAGTAGGTATTTTTGTCAAAGTTAGCTTCATCAAATCAAGCGAATAGACAATAAGAATATTGATTTTTGTACATTTCAATATTTCATCCGCTGCATTTGGTGATCAAAAGTGGTTTAGCGCTTGGTATGTGGAATAACTGTTGGAAAGACCATGCGCTGACCTAAAATGTCTTCAGATGTACTTTGTGGCGTTAAGCTTCTGCAGTCTCATCGACGTATACCCAACAATCCCTTCGTATTCTCGTTCTGTTAAATTAAGTCTGCGGTGAAATCGTAGAAATATCTTTAATAAAGTGCGTAAAGATGTATCTATTGATAAACACAAATAAGAAACATTCTGAACGTTATTTGATTGGAACAAAGTAAGGAAATCATTTTGACTAGTAATTTATATTGATTCATACTACATAATCATGTCTTACAGGTTTTCTTTTGAATACAATTACACTATTCAATCGCATCATTGAACCAAAAGGTCTAATTATCATAACACCTATTACAAGCTACTTCTGATCTTAATAATGTTATTAAACATATAAAAGAAATATTTCGTTTAAGTAGATAAGTTTTCATCTTTTCCACAACTAATAGGGTATGGATGGGTAACAGTTTTTTTTTTTTTTTTTTTTTTTTTTGTACTATTTTACCAATTCTGTAATTTTTATATTTTAGCACCACTTAATCCTTATTTCTACTTTAGTTTCGTTAATTTTCTCTTTCGAAATTTATTGGCTTATTTTGCTGTATGGTTTGCCCACTATTCCCTTTTTGGTAAATATATTCAGATCTATTTATCATATTGTATAAACGGGCATTCAGGAGATAGACATAGATTGCATATAATTGCTTTGGACAATAAACATTTGTGCCAATCATTTTCAAAGGGCCTCTGTGTCCGAGTGTACTATGAATTCAAACTATTTTATCACTAGCCTGTCAACACTGCCGTTGGATTTCCTCCATAAAAAAAAAACTATTACAAAGATATAGCAAACAAGTGCTAAAAGTAGCGTTAAACAAAAATCAATTAATTTATCAATCAATCATTTCCATAAATGTTCCAAAATAGTGCTTGCTTATATTTATTACTGTTCCGTTGAAATATATTTCATTTAAATTGTTAATACGGTATGATTCGTTACTATTTGTTATATAGGTTAACTTATTTTTAGCAATTTTATTGCTGTTCGAACTATGAAGAAATCAAAAGTTAATGCGACAGTTGTTTACCATTGTTAAAATCTCATAAATCGATTCGAATAAGAAAACTCAAGGTAACAAAGTTAAACTGATAAAATCACATGAACTCCAAAAGAAGCGAGACCGGATTGGTCGACATTGTCAGCGTCTCCTACATCTTCAATATATCTGCATTACCCGCCATGCGAATTCACACTCAATAAAATGTCACTGTCAAGAATAGGACACAATCAGTAAAATTACTGATTCGACTTTTACACTAGGATTTAAAGATCTAATACCGCGAAAACATATCGATAGTGAGATAAGACACGGACACATCGTATCGGTCAACCAATTCGTGATGGTGATCGTATTCTTATAAAGTATCAATTTCAGTGGTTTTCCTCAAAACTCATCATGTTAATTTAAAGGCAAACTTAATTAGGCAGTTACACTTTTCGATACTGAAAAATTCTATTCTAATTCTATAAAAGGCCCTTTATTTAATGATTGAAACGGTTACGTCAAATCAAATTACTGCTTACATGTACTCTCTTCCTTTATATCATATCTAAAAATGATTGCTTGTGTTTATTTTGATAAATGTTACAGATTACATAAATATTTATCATTTAATCATTGACAGTTTGATACATTTCTAGAATGTAAACTAGGATTCCAGTCATGCTTCTTTGATTCGTTTTGGTAAAAGCTGTTTACAAGAATGTAGTTGCAATGATTTGCAAGGGTAAGAAAGATTATTTGGATTGTACATTTTGAACAAATACATTGAACCTTTTATCAATTATAACACTGATAGTACATTATAAACTAATATCAATATGATAATGGTATAAATTCATAGGTGGTAAGCTGGTGTATCTGAATTCATGATGTTTGTTTTTTAAATTATTATTTTATGGACACTTTTGGTAATATCTCTATTGTTATTTTTATTTTTCTTTGTACAGATCCCGCTTGAGATACTATTTGACCAACGCTTGAAATTACATAGCAAATGATTCCATTACAAGTGAAGTTAACTTCAGGTTATTTCCAATTTTTTATGTTTAACAAGATCTTCAACTCAGAAACTAAGCATTAAATCAGTCGGATTTTATTCTTGTGTGTGTTGGTTTACGTCATTAGAGCATTCATAATAATCTATATTACTACAGTAGGAAAAATATGTATATGAGACAGCAATCTCCAGCTTTAGGAAATAAATAATGGGGTAATTTTGTTGCTTTTCAATATGACAATTTTAAATAAATACTAAATGTCTTCAATATCAATTTTTAATAAATATGAACCAAGTGGAGCAGGGAGAAAGAAAAGACAACACAGCTGTAAGAACCATAACGATGCACATAAAACCCAAAGCATAGCAGCACAAACCTCAGTTAAATTTGGGATAAAAAAATATGGAGCTTCAGATAGGTATGAAGGTTTTGCTACATTAGTGCAGCACATATATGAAGCCGATGAAAAATGAGATCGTAATCAGTCATTTGTCAAAACAGAGTTAAACAGTACAGGGTAGTGACTGCGACAAATGGGACAAATCCATGTCATCTGTGACCAACATATTTGTGTAAGTGAAACCTCAACCGAAAACGAAGCATTACATTTGCGCGTATAACTACGATATTTGCACGTAAAACATCACGACCCCTTTTTGCTACTTCTGTTTCACAGGTAAATACAAGTAAATGATATTCATTTATATAAATATTATTTGAGTATGACATAATAACTTATATATTTCCCTTATGTTAGTCTAAGTCTCCAGTTCACCAATTTGGAGGCTGGAGTGTGGTTTCGAGAAGTATAAAGTATGCACTATTAGTCCTTAAAAATATAAGTCATTGAAAGACTAAAATCTAAAATGCCAACTAGAGCATAGCAAATCTTCAGAGTTTAATGAACTGACTTCACTCGTCCGTACGTGCTGTAGCTGTTGAAGCCCTCCTTCTTAGATCTTTCTCACTTCTGAATATATATATTATTGCTACCAGCATTTGGTACCTTATGTTACATTTTAATTCATAATATATGTTTTATTGTCGCAATATTTGTAATTCGTAGTGTCAACATGGTCAATATGAATATTATTTTATCTAAGTTTCACTTTCCGGATCAACTCTTTATTATTATTAATATTAGTTATTATTATTACTACTACTAGTAATATTGTCATTATTAGTAAAATACTATTGTTATTATTATTGTTAGTTCTATCATTATCATTAATCATACTATTGCATGTTATTATTTTTATTATTAATAACTTGATGTCACGCTTTGAAAAAACATTTTAACTTACAAAATAAAAACAAAATGTTCATAGATACTTTTAGTATTATCAACACATTAAAACCCGGTTGACAGAAATATTTTTCCTTATCATTCATGATTTTATTTTCATTTCAGATGTGACAATGTTATAGGGTGTGTAGACAAAGAGACTACAAGTACACGTAGGTCTTCTTTTATGAATTTTGATAACTAAAAGACGATTTTTATATATTATTTTGCTCGATTGAAGGCATAATTGATAATGATAACAAAATATGATAAAAAAACAACAGTCCCCAAAACATTGATGACGACATTGCATGCATAACAAATTATGTCCTTGAAAGTCTGTACAGTTTGAACATTATATTTTCTATGTTATCAATTGACGAAAATCTGAATTTGACCCTAAAATGATATTTTCATTAAATTTTATACTTTTCGATTCGTGATCATAGATGTTTATATGACAATACTAAAAGAAACCAACAACCAAATCGGTTGGTTTTTTGAAAACATAAACTCTGCATCCATACTTTGAGAATTTTTCCGAGAATTTACTGTGAAATGTTTACTTCAAAATTTCTGAAATGAGATACTTATATCTTTTTGCAAGACTGTTCAGGAAAACCATTGACGAAAACCTGAATTTGACTCTAAAATGATACTTTCATTTAATTTTATACTCTGCGATTCGTTCTCAAAGAATTTTATATGACAATACTGAAAGAAACCAAAACCAAATCTGTTGGTTTTTTTTTTTTTTTTTTTTTAAACATATAACTCTGCGTATATACTTTGAGAAAGTTTCTGTACTTTTCCAATTTAATTGGTTCAGCAAAGTTTTTATCTATAGCCATTAATCGGGGAGAGGATAACATTTGCATAAAGCCATTCTATGATAACTATTTGTCTTTTGTAACTTTCTAACTGTCTCGTTTCATTTTCAAAATAGATAGATACTATTATATTTTCTCAATTACATGTATGATAGAAAAACAAAGGATATGGGATATTCATCCATGACACAAAATCAGAAGATGTACAGCAAAAAAAAACAAACAAAAAGCAAAGGAACAGCGTTCTTCATCTCAAAGTCACAGTGAGGCCTTCAACACGGAGCAAAAAAAAGAAATGCGTCTATAGCTTTTCGGTTTCCAGACAAAATCTTTTCAGACATAAACTATATCTGTACCACACTATGGCTCATGGGACGGATAAGCCCTTATTGGTCTTGAGGCTTTTCGGGTAATATCTTTTGAACCATATATTATCATGATAAATAAGGCCGTTTGTTTTTTGTTCCGAGGCCTTTTATAGCTTACTTTACAGTATTGGTTGTGCACATTTTGAAAGATTACATTTCCGTATTGTTGTTGACATTCAAGTCTTTTATCTCTAGAAAAAGTTGTCTTATTGGCAACCATACCACATCTCCTTATTCTATCGTTAGAATGTATCCGAAATCATGAATCATGCAAAATTAATTCAGTAAAATATTAATCAAAGTAATACGATTTCGTCCAGCATTCGGTTGGAACGGGACACGTTATTCACAGGTGTGCACTTTTCTTCAAATGTAATCTTATTGTGTGGAAATCAGCCAGATATGATGAATTGGTGATGAGAAAGCCATAGACAAAATAGAAATGTCTTAATTGAAAACCATTACTTAAGGGTTTTGTTATTTAAAGCATATAAAATGTTGACATCATGGTACATTCATTATTTACGGAATCTTGAAGTAACAAACAAAAATTGGTTTATTTTTTTAAACGTTTTTGTAATAAGTATATCAGGATTCCAAAACGATAATTGTTACAATACCCTCAGTGTTTATCACGTGAAGACGTTAATACGAGATCTTTCTATTGACCTATAAAAAATATATACATAATCTTCAAAACTGGCATGAATTTCATTATATTTGATTAAATTACTCTGCAAATTCATAAAATTAAAAATCATACGTTATGTTTTGCTATAAGTACCGTATTTGTTCCAATAGAAAATCATATCACATGTTTCCTTAAAACCCATTGACCGGGGAGAGGGATTGTGTGTTTTGCTTTTCAACACCAATTCAAGGATAAAAAAATATCCTTGTGTTACTGAATATATTGATACCGTATTATTATTATTTACATTTCGTTTTGTATGAATAGTGTTACACTATCAAGTAACAGAAGGAATTAAAATATCAATAACGTCAAAAATTTAAATGAATATGTCTTTTTGCATGTACATGTTTCTTGTTTCATATAATGTATGTAGTGTGAAGTAATCAATCATGTATACTTTTAACGTTTATTTTGGTTTATACATATTTTCATAAATGAGTTTGTTTTTTTTTTTTCTATTTTTAGTGACCAAATCAAATACAGATAAGCTATTTCTTCAGAAGAAGGTGTGACGAAGGTACATAAAGGAGAGCAAAACGATGGTAAAATTAAAGTTAAGATATATCATAAGTATTATTAAAAGATAAAACACTAGTTAATGAAATTAATTCTCATTTAACATAATCTGAAAAGTCTGCAAACTAAACATTTAAGTCGAAGTAAGATTTTTTTTTTTTTCATATATGTCTTGTTAATTTAGTACTGTTCAGACTTTTGGCTTGTAGTTAATCTAGTAATGTATAGTACTTTCCCAGAGAATTCAGTATGTTGTTGTATTGCAAAGGTAAATAACAACACTACTGTAAAGTCTGAAAATTGACTGAAATGATCTTAATTGACTACAAGTGAACTGTCCGAACAGTAATGCATTTACCGCAGTGGATATGTGTGACAATTAACTGAGAGACTAAACATGACTTTAAATTCATTGTTAAGTCTTTAAGAAACTGTTTCGATTAAAATAATCGTTTCAGTTAAAAACAGTCTACTAGTGAAACGCAAACAATTATTCATTTGTACACACTAGTTTACTAACAATGACGTATAAGGTCTAATTATTTTGCCGAAAAGGCCGAAAGAACATTATAATAACGTATTCACCGAGTACAAAGTAAAATACTAAAAATTGGACAATTGACTTAAAACGTTATTTTGATATGTACGTAACCTAACATGTCTAGAAGCCAAAAGTTGAAACATACTAGAAAAACATTTAGACAATGAATATTGTACAAGTAGACCAAGCTCTATGATTTCCTTTCTTAAAGAAACTTCAGATGTCTAGTAGCTGTGTTGATGATCAGCTAATGCATCCCTGCAGACATTCTGAATGTTTTGTGTAGATAAATCTGTTTCTGGGTAGTGCTTTTGGACAGATGTTTGTCATTTCTATTTTTAGGGGATTGTTGCTTTGAATTTGTCTTTTTGTTTGGCACATGATTTTTGATCATCACGACGGTATTTACAAAATCTTACAACTTTTATAAAGTTATAATTTTTTCCAATAAAGGAGATAATCTAAATTTAAAATTATGTTGTTAAATTTGCTTAAATAGTTACAAATATAAATCAGATTATGTCTACTAATGATCGATAACAAATCTTTTAATTTCCTAGGTATATCGAAGACAGAGTTACTAATGTTATATTCTGGAGCTTCATCTGTGATTAATTTTTACTTGGAATTTTAGTAATCAAAACTATCTTAAGAAACGCATTCGTACGACGAAATCAAAATGTGTCAAACCTACTTCAAAAGAAGTGAACAAAGCAGTCGCACATACAACACAAGAAATTTTGCATTTCACAAAAGCCTTTACGACACAATAGACGATAGTATTTTGGACACCAATTAGTTAATAATGTATGCAGTCCTCATCTGGACAAAGAAGACGAATCATAATCAAGTGCAACAAATTGTAACGTTGATCAGTCAAGTTGCTTACACTCTTTTAGCAGTCTTATTACATCATGTTGTAGCAAAGAGGAGAAAAGCCAAAGAGATTTTCGTCTTCGACGAAATCAAATTGCATAGTAGATCAAAGTTCATGCAGTCTGTATCTGGCAATAGAAGAGGGCCCTTCAAGTTATTAGTACCCAAATGCCTGATCATGCCACCTTCTCGCGTAAAACACTTTATTCAAAAAGCTTTCATAGTAATAATTCACGGAAATAGTCAAATCAGAACCTCTTTCAAAATGACTCAAATAAAAGTTATTGGCCTAAAAAGATGCGAACGATATCAAAGGGCATTCAAATTCGAAAGTCAAAAACGGCATGGCAAAAACGAAAAGACAAACATATAAACAGCAGTACACACAACACAATATAGAAAACTAAAACTGAGCAACAGGAATCCCACCAAAATTCGGCGGTGATATCAGGTGCTGCGTAAAGGTAAGCAGATCCTGCTCCACATGTGTTAGCCGTCATGTTGCTCATTATGTTAGTTCGGTAGATCATATTCAGGGAAAAGAGGACAGGATTGTGATTACAACAACATTTTGAACAATTGGAACATATCCTTCGTGAACTGTGTCGCAAGCTATAATTATCCCCGACATTACAATTCAAACAAGAAAACCTGATTTATGCTCAAAACAATAGACAAAAACAAATATGATACACATCAACCCTCGTCAACCACTGAAGTACAGGTTCCGGACTTAGGACAGGCACATTAGAATATGAAGGATTAAACATGTTTGTAGGCCTTATCTGACAGAGTCGTGAAACATCACAACATAAGACCAAACTGTAAAGATCAGCTGAAATGGGTTTACTTCTCAGATCATTTAACGAATCTTTATTATTTAACGAGCAAATCTCATCAAGGTAACGGTTAGTGTTCTTGTTTTTATCATAAATAGAAGCTAGACGCAATCTTCCGGAATTTGTAATAAACTGTGATTCATAACAATGCAAGTAAAGTCTTTTCATTGGGAATTTTATAAAAAATAAAACAACTTGTAAGATCAGAATCTTAATGATTCGATGAAATAGGTAGACAGCAGAATTTGTTGCTTTTTCTCTTATAATTGTAGATTTCATTCAAATTTCTACTTTAGTCTTATGATTCACTTATGTATATATATTTTTATTTTGTTTTATTTTACAGTGTATATGAGTAATTCATAACGTGTGTTGAACTATTGTTGTAAAATGTCTTTATATCAAAACATTACCAATTGTTTAATGCAATATCATGACTATTATTCTTAAATAGACAGACAGAGTCGACAGTTAAAGGTACATATTATTAAAGGAAAAAAATGATATAAATAAATAGTTTCATTTCATATTTTACAGCACATGTAAAACGTTGATGAAAACTTTAACATTTTATTTCTGTTAAACACTGAATGTTGCAGCGACGGAGTTGCAAATAGATAAATATATACATTGTATGGGGTGTGAAACCTGAATTAAGTAAAAATAAAGCCATACACTTGTTTCATGATATCTGGCCGAAAGAAATAAGGTATTCTAGTAGGTTAATAATTAATTTTTTCTTCAAATATTTTACATTGGCAATATAAAGAAATGCTTTGAACTTTTACGGTGCGAAATCCAAAATGTCTCGAATTCAACGGTGCTTAACTGAAAAATGAGTTAGGGTAAGCATGTTTATTCAGAGTAGATAGGGAGGTAGGAAACACAATTATATTTTCTAGAGGAAGGCCTATACAGTTTTCAAAGATGAACGATTTTCTTTTTGTGGTGATATTCAAACAGAGAAAAGAGGTAAATTTCTAAACCACTGCGTTTTTGGCTTTCCACATTTCGGTAAAGTTTGTAGTTGTTCTAGGTTGCAAATGAATATATTTGTTTTCAGCTGACTTGTAATTAATTTATATTTTGCTTATTTGTCAGATTGTTTTAGAAAAGTGTGGTAATATTTTGTATCGGCGCAAAGCGATGCATAGAAAATAGAAATACCGAATGTCTGTCTGACCAGCATGTAAGAGCTCCCAAGAGTATAATTCTTGGCATTTTTATGGAATATATATCAAAGGTTTATATCAGCTTTATCTCGGACGAGTTCAAAATTATTGCAGATATTTCTTTCAAGGAGTTGTGTCCCTTAGAAATATAACTCATATGGAAAATTGCTTTTAAAAGAACTCCCAAGCGTACATTTCTTGTAAGATTTTTATGAAATTATATCAAAGGTTAATGTAAGCAATGCCTTGTGCGAGTTCGAAAATCAGCACTGATCAATTATTTTAACAAGAATTATATAAATTCTATGGAACGTTGCGATTACATTGGTACTTTTATTTTTATGAGATTCATATCAAAGGTTTATATCAGCGAGGTCTTGGACCAATTCAAAAGTCAGTGTCGATCAATATTTTTTACAGGAATGATGTCCTTTTGATAATCATGTTATTTATATCAAAACACACCATGCCTACATATCCTGATTTTATGAAATTTATATTAAAGGCTTTAATCAACAAGGTCTAGAAATAGTAAGACAATCAGGGCCGATCAACTATAAAAGTAATATATACATTGAAATAAGCTATAAAACCAACGACAACCACAGCATAACGGACTCCTGGCTTTGGAAAAGGACATACTGAATGAAGCGGGATAAATATGTTCAACTCTATCCTTTGAACAGTGAAGTAACAACACAACAAAGGAACCAAATGTAAATCAAGTTGGAAATGGCTTGACTCATCAGATCGGCACATTACACAAAAATACTGTTCTATTGATATAAATGTTTGAACATATTATTTTATGCATTCAATAGCTTCAAGTATCTAAAGGTGATGGTTGTAGGTAAAGGCGGTGTTCGTTTAGAACTCTTTTTTCTAATCCTGAACTGCGCACGTGTTGTTATAACTCCGAATACATAGAAAAGGTACAAATTATAGGTTATATGCATACGATAACCTGCTGGCTGAATCAATGTACTAATTTAATGTATTTGATAAAGACTGTATTCTCACATAATACTTTTAGAAGATGATTTTGACAAGCTAATGGATTCAATAAAGATTTGTTTTATTAATTTGAATAGTAAACGACAACAAAATTTTGATAATAAAATATATCTAATTTACAGCTTGAATTACTTTCATCAATACTTTTATTTTGAGAAATATTTGTCAATCTAGCAAAGTAAAGTCCTTTCTTCTTTCATGAGCTAGCACGTGTAGTAAACAGAAGATGTTTTATGTCAAAAGGAATTAGTTGGTAATGTCAGATTTCTTAACATCCAGTAACAGATATTTCAAGCAAGCGTTTTCAAGACAAAACAAATTAAACAATAAATAAGAATGTTAGGATTTGCCAAATAGGAATCTTTGAAGTAATGGAGAATCATGTCTACAGTAAGGACGGTGTTAGGACGAGGAGAACATTTTCAATGCAACGAGTCACCTACGGACCCATATACAATAGCCATAGGATTTTTGTTCAAGTCGCTAACAAATTAAGGAATTTTGATATTTATGCTTTGTACCTTTTAATAAGGTCAAATTTACATTTCAAGCTGAAATTGGATGAATTCATTTAAACAATCTAACACCAGATATCCACCTCCCCATATTGGTATTTCTGTCGGGGTTGTCCAGGTGACCAGATTGCGTTATCACAGTCACCATGTCATTCTTTGGTATGTTTTTTGTTATTTGTTTACTAGAGGAAATCGTTGTATGCAAACTAGGATACCATTATACCACATGGGGAGCAGGTTCTTTTTCCTTTCGAGCACTCAAGACCACCCTAGTTTTGTTTAAAAGGATTTTGTTGCTCTTGCTCAAGTTTAAATTATTGTTCTGTGTGCTTTTCATTTTCAGTGTCTGTTTGGTTAAAATGATAACTGTCTTGTCTATCCTTTGTCATGACAAACGTGTCTCTATTTCAAATTTTCACTTTCGTTTAAGTTTCAGGGTTAGAACATTAACTTGGCAAATGGTTTATTAGTTTTGTGATTTCTCAGGATTCGAAAGAAGTCAACTACCAATCTGATATTTTGTGATGCCTAATCACTTGATATAACCTATCAATGTACATGATGTATTTCATAGAAGTAACATGACGGATGTCGAGCAACTGATATCATCCCCGGTTTTGGTCGGGGTTGGTTGAGAACAAAGCTTTACAACCTTTTGCAACAAAAGATGATTTCAGCTTCCCAATTGTGAACTTTCCATTTCTATACTACTTTTGTAAGGGGTTCATGTTGGTCAGTCTTTAGTTTTCTATGTTTTGTGTACTGTTATTTGTCTTTTCGTCGTTTTTCGGTTTGGCATGGCATTGTGAACTTGTTTTCAACCTATGAGTTTGAATATCCCTTGGTATCTTTCGCCTATCTATTAAACTTTACTAAACTGAAACAATACTGTTCAGGTGGCAAATTACGTTACAACAACATTTGTTGCGAGGATAAGACTTGTGAAGAGAATATCAGATAAATTTAGCCCTTGTGCCCTAAACAATAATTCAATTTATTATAATTTAATTTAGACAACTATTCTTTGATTTGGCATTGATTCCCCTTTATTGGTTTCCTTGCGCTATTTGTATTTCATGCTCGTTGTAACAGTAGCATCATGAACACATGCTATCCTTTAGTTAATAAAAGAAACCCTTTTAAACAAGGTTTTTGATAATATAAGTTTGCCAAATATCTTAATTTAACAACAATTTTAGAGTTAACTATATAAGTTTGAGTTACTGTTTTAATGTCTGATATCAGAGGTTGGACAAACGCTTTCTTGATTTGTCAACAATAAAGAGCTATCTAGATCGGTTTGAAAAAAAACTCATTTATTTAAGGTAAAGTCGGTTATAAACAAAACAATTTCGGATTTTGCTATAGGAAAAATTCAATGACAAAATGATAATTATACTATTTGTTGTTAAATATTTGCATATTGTATTCTTGGTATAGTAGTTCTAAATCACCATATACACTAATCAAATATAAAGCGTTTGAATGGTTTTACACTAGTAATTTTTGGGGCCCTTTATAGCTTACTGTTCGGTGTGAGCCTAGGCTCCGTGTTGAAGACCGTACTTTGACCTATAATGATTTACATTTATAAATTTTAACTTGGATGGAGAGTTGTCTCATTGGCACTCATACCACATCTTCTTATATCTATGTACCGTATTTTTTATCAGAATCCTTTATATTCATTAGGCATAGACATTGCACTACTTTGTATTTTGTTTGGTCTTTTAAAATTTGCTATGTGATCTGGTGATAGCTATATGTATGTATTTAGACAACAGCTGCCGATATTAGATAGTAAAAGTCGTGTATTCCAAATCAACATATAATGAACTTTAAACTTGCTGAAAAGAAGTAAAAGCACTATCGCAATGTATAAAAAAACACAATTTATGAAATATTTGTTATCTCCTGTTGGTGTCTGTGTTTTGTAATACCGATTTTATAGGATTTAGTACTATTTCTTTGGTTTTTATTTAGCATGTTTTCAAATAATAAAGATGGAAACAAGAGGTTTATTTAATTACGCTTGTGTAAATGAAGACCCTTCAAGTCTTTTTAGGTAAATTTAGAAACCAACGACAAAAGAGAGCATAATGTTTCTGGTCTTTTCGTCCGTCCATTTGTTCTGCTCTTCATTCGTCCAGTATGTCGTTGAAGTTTTGGTTAAGGTAGGTAACTATGAAGTTGAAGTGACAATAACTTAAACATTTCACATGTTCAACTTGTACTTTTAATTTTTCGAAATGTCTAACAGACAGCCTCTTTGAAAATGATAAAAATAAGTAAGTTTGATTACGAGAACTTTAGTTTAAAGTTCTACAAATATATTCTTGGGGTAAATAAAAGTCATGTAATTTAGCTGTTATGGGTAGAGCTAGGTCGTACTTTATTGCATATTGACATTATTTGTTCTATTTTAAAATTTTAGAAAGAATAAATGGTTTAGAAGAGGATCATTTGTTAAAACAAGCCCTTGTCACAAGTATGGACACTCACAAATGTAATAAGTCATCTTGGTATTCTAGTATTGTATATATTTTAAGATGTATTGATGTTGATATGAAAAGTTTTGACATTGAAAAGGTTAAAAAATATTTTGATTAGTAGATATAGGATTAACTGGGAAAATACTATAGACGATAATGCAAATGTTAAAAAGGAAAATTGTGTACTTATTTTAAATTTAAAATATCTTCAAAGGGAAGCATATTTATGTCAAGTTAACAAATTTCAGTATCGGAAAAGCATAACTCAATATAGAATCAGTGCTCATCAGTTAGCTATTTAGAAAGGTCGATATAACAAAATCGATAAAGATAAAAGATTTTGTGGGCAGTGTAAAATATGCAGGTTAAAACGAGTTTCATTTTTAATTATTTGCACTGCATACGAATAGGAAAGGAGTTTTATTCTTAATGAAGCATGCATTCAATATAAAACTTCCTGATATTCCAAAGTACGAACAGTTTATTTGGTAGATGTGCAGTGAGTTTGAAAATGTTAATATGTCAGTGTCAGCATATATTATTACCTGTTTTGAAATAAGAGAAAATTTGCATTCCAGAAACTAAATATACATGTAGTAGTGAAGTAGTTTATGTTTTATGTATTAGAGAGGATTACTTTTTATTTTATTTTCAAACACCATCTGGTATGGAGTATAGTTATTTATTCATTTATTTTCAATGTAATATATCTTAAAAATACTGTATAATTAATGCTATAATATATATATATGTATATGATCGGAAACGGGCCCTTTTAATTGGATTCAATAAATATTCTTATTTTTATTCTTATTCTTGTTCATTAATATGTAACCGTTGTTTATTCTATGCCAAATTGCAATTTTAAGATTTACTGAACATCGAAAAGTAATAGTGTTAAACCAGTTTATTATCAGTTTAGATATTTCTTTGTAAAAGTAGTTTGTGGTCACATCAATTTGAAACTTAGAATAAGTACGCACATTCATTGGGATATGAGCTTTTCAGATCATTGGCTACAGTATGGTTTTGAACCCCGATTTCATGATTCATTGACCAAGGAAATTGATAGTGCAAGCGGACATGGTGTCATATTAACACATATTTTTGTTTTGTTTTGTACTGATGCCTCATTGATATTCACACATATCCTTTCATCATATCGGTAAGATTTTACGTGTTTTGTTACTTTGAACTTTCGATATAACCGTCTTAACAATAAGATATATTTATTTCTCTAATTCTTTGGCAATTTAACTCTTTGTGGACCAATTGTATAAAAAATTTAATCAACGTGTGGTTGCCGATGATCTCAGAAGATGATTGGCTGAGTTTAAGGGTCATTACCTTTATCAGTCTACTGGATGAATCGAAATGTGCTAACAGGTGTAAGAGAAATTGACAACTTTGTTCAATGTGGAAGGCACTCGAATGGGAAATTCGTTTATTAAAATGAAAATTTATCGGATAACCATTAGAGAAACAGACTCACACGGTTTTACTGTGCGTATTGCTGTGTGTTAGTTTATTCTACATTGGCTAGAGGTATAGGGGAGGTTGAGATCTCACAAAACATGTTTAACCCGCCGCATTTTCACGCCTGTCCCAAGTCAGGAGCCTCTGGACATAGTCTTGTATGTTTTTAAATTTTAGTTCATTTAAATGTTTCGGAGTTTAGTGTCAGGTCCATTTCACTGAACTAGTACACATTTTGTTTAGGGGCCAACTGAAGCTCGCCTCCGGGTGCAGGATTTTCTCGCTGTGTTGAAGACCCATTGGTGGCCTTGGGCTGTTTTCTGCTCTTTAGTCGGGTTGTTGTCTCTTTGACACATTCCCATTTCAATTTTCAATTTTATTTTTACAGAGTTTGTCTTTAGTGCTGTGTGGAGACAGTAGAGTGCTTCCCGTGCTTCAGGTTTATGCTCTTATAATATACCAGATAATGGAGTGTGTGTCCGAGCAAGAACTTCTCTATGTTCATTACTTTAGGAATAATTATCTAAAACTCATATTTCACTATTCAGACCCATTCTACTATTTAGCCAGATGTCTGGCGCTACCCTGATATACCCTGTCTTTTGTTTTGTCCTCTGATTTTGTAGTTTACGTATTTCGTCGGGTACTTGATGACGGATAGCGTTTTATGTCTTTAGCCTAACAGTTTTATCTTTTACTTTATTCAATCCCTGTGTGCTGGTTCATATTCTGGACGCCAGTCTTTGCTCCATCAATTGAAAATACGGATAACAAAATGAAACTCAGAAATGGAAAAATACTAAATACCAAACTCGTTCAAAGGGTATCTAAACGTCTCAATTTTCAAAATCGCTTATCTAAAAATACTACAATCGTTTAAATTTTAATAATAAAATCGTGGTTACCCTTCTATCGATAAGTGTCATGCCAAAAATTACTTACATGTCCCCGTCTTTCCACCAACAATACGGTAAGGTCCACGTTTAATGGCCGCACATTTTCCTTAAATTTTAAAACTGATATCAATTGATAAAACTAACAGTATAATCTATTTACTTACATGAAACAAACCGGGATGCGGTATTCAGTACGTAGGTGAAACCAGACGCTATCTTTCTAAACGCACGCAAGAATACCTTTATCGTTATAGTTTATAGAAGACCCTATCAATTTAAAAGTATCATATATCAACACCTCGGTCTTAATGATAATATCATGGGAATTGGTAATATATGAGCTGCGTCGGATAGAAAACCTAATGCAAGTGCACGTATACATGTACATGTATAAGACTTTGATTAATTTTAGAACATTCAAATACGAAATAAAAATGAATTTTGGTCTGCTGTGTAGGGTTCTTATAACAACTAAATTTTCAAACAGTTACAGACTTTCCGTAGAAATTTTTCCATTCGAAAAGGTTAACAGATGTATTGATATTCATTTGCATAAGGTCGATTTCTATCCGACGCCGCTCAATTATCAAGAACCGATTCTGTTAACATTTGGGATATAGTTTCTAAAACTGTTCGTAAAACCCGTTTTCATGGGCGTAGAATACATCGTAATCAGATAAAATTTCGTACCAACAATACAAATATTTCGGACCTAATAACTATTTCAAAAACATCGGCAAACATTATCTGTTAACCAAGCTCTGCTCTTTGCCTGTTAATAAATTACATTAAATTTTAGAGGATTGCATCACAATTACATATTGCAGTCCTAAGTACGAAATTGTCGAAATTATAATTGCATATTGTTATTCTAAACTGTTTCTCAAAATTGATCGCCCTGAAGATCATAAAAAACATTTTATTGAAATAAAATATGTCAATAAAGGTTTTGCTTTTGTAAATATTGCCGGTATTTTAATGATCATTCTGTTCAGGAACAAATTCCTGGCTATTTTAATAATACTGAGCTCCCTCTTATTTGTTATGTTAACAAAATATCTACCCGGAAATATGTGTTTAATTATAGCGAAGTGTGTAAAGATGTTAATATCAGTGACAATACACCTACGTCATGAAATTGCAGTAATTCCGAATACATTTATGGCCCCAGTTCCCATGTTATAACAGGAGACCTTAACATTGTCCATGCCGAGAGTTGAAACCATTCCTCCGTAAAGGACCTGAATATCGTCCCCGTTAATTATTAATTGGAAAGAGTGTCGTAGCATCATCCACAACTCACTCCGTACTTACTGCACGAAATAGATAAAACGAGAAAATGCTGACAAAAAATCCTTAGATTCTTTCTTTAATTCAGTAATGAACATAGTTGATATTCGTATCAAACATTTTAAGAACATATTACTCCTAACAATAACCATAATAGCCCTATTTCTCGTATCAAACATAAACTAAAAGAACTCGCCAAGGAATTTGTTTTGTCCCGGCTGATAAGGCTGCCAATAATATTATTATTGTTGGACGTAAATTTTACATTGAGGTTCTGCAAATGGAAATTACGAATTCACCTATATTCCAACTGACTCCATTTTCGGAAAATGACATCTGTAACAAACACAAACTTTTGGCTACCTCTTTACAAGAAGAACCAAATACAATGAAAGTTCCAACTATGTACTGGCTTCCGAAGCAGCACAAAACACCTTACAAATATAGATTTATTTCGTCTTCGAGCCATTGTTCCACTACTAAACTGTCTATTCTACTTACTAGTACACTTGGTACAATCAAAAACCTTGTAATAAATTATTCAAATAAGGCGTTTGAAAATAGTGGAATTAATTACTTTTGGAGTGTCAAAATTCGTTGGAAGTACTTGATAAATTGCATGCTCATACAAGTGATTTCGAATTTGTTCAAAGTTTTGATTTTTCTACCCTATATATCACTTTGCCTCATAATCTCATTAAGAAAAAATTCACACACCTAATTAAATGGGCATTTGAAAAGTCAGAATGCGAATATATATGTTCAAACTCTTTAAGGTCATTTTTTTAGTAACAACAAACAAAAGAACTATGTCAATTGGACCTACTTTGATAGGATAACTGCACTTGATTTTTACTAGATAACATTTTTGTTCTCTATGTAGATTCCGTATATCGTCTAGTTATCGGAATTCCAATGGGGACTAACTGTGCACCACTTATTGTCGACCTGTTTCTGTATTGTTATGAGTTACAATTTATGATTAAAATCAGCAAAGACCCATCGTAACAACATCTGATACAAAAATAATAACACTTTTAGATATTTGGATGATATATTGGCTCTCAATAATGACGACTTCAGTATGTACACTACAGAGATTTATCCTGCTGAACTAACTTTAATTAAAGCTAATACTGACAATGAACACTGCCTTTTCCTAGAACTTTATATCTATATCTTTAACGGGAAGCTTAACACCAAAATTTACGATAAAAGAGATGATTTTTATTTCCTATTATGTATTATTCATTTTAGATGGTGACGTTCCTTGTCACCATCTTTTGGTGTTAATATATCTCAACTTGTTCGATTCGCTCGTGTATGTAACAAAGTATTTGATTTTAACGAAAAAATCTCTGTATTACTGAAACATTATTACACCAGGGTTTTCGATAGTTTTCAAAAACTAATCAAAACATTTTCTAAATTTTATCATCGGTACAAAGACATCATTCGTAAGTATAAATCAACAAGCAGACATCTTATACGTTCAGGTATTTTACATCCAATCTTTTATGGTAATATTCAATACAAAGCACAAAATGTCGACATTCACCTCAAAAGCTATCCAAACCTTTTAACAGACTAATTCAGAAGAGATATAGTTACGATACTTTTGTCAGGTCATTAAAGATGCCAGATTTTGAAATTAATATTGATTCACTCATAGGGTCTTTGCATCGGAAATATACACGTTTATTCTAAAACCAGTTGTTGGCATGATACGGGTTATGTTCTTCTCATATATTTTATGATGGTATGATACTAAACTTCTAACGGGAGGGATTGTGCTTGATTTTCATATGATGAAGACATAATCTTTCAATCAGTTTAATTGAGGTCTGGAGCTGACATGTCAGTAACTGCTACTGTATCATTTTCATTTTGCTTAGTTTCTTGACTGTTACCTATTCTGACATCGGACTCGGGCTTCTTTTAACTGAGTTTTACTGTGCGTATTGCTGTGTGTTTGTTTATTCTACATTGGCTAGAGGTATAGAGGGAGGTTGAGGTCTCACAAAACATGTTTAACCCGGTGTATGTTTGCGCCTGTCCCAAGTCCCTCTGGCCTTTGTTAGTCTTGTATGTTTTTTTTTTTTAATTTTAGTTCATTTATATGTTTCGGAGTTTAGTGTCATGTCCATTTTCACTGAACTAGTACACATTTTGTTTAGGGGCCAACTGAAGCCCGCCTCCGGGTGTGGGATTTTCTCGTTGTGTTGAAGATCCGTAGGTGGCCTTGGGCTGTTTTCTGCTCTTTAGTCGGGTTGTTATCTCTTTGACACATTCCCCATTTCCATTCTCAATTTTATCTTACATAGTTAATTTTGGAATATTGAGTCATCCAATCTCGATAGTTAAATTATCAATTTTAAAGTCCTCGCCATCGTTCAGACTTCCAAATTCGATAATTTAACTATCTCGATTTGATAAATC